>PQWD01004069.1:0-75185 GCA_019425675.1 Leucinodes orbonalis
GCGTGTATATATATATAATATATATAATATATAATATATATATATATATATATATATATATATAATATATATATATATATATATATATATATATATTATATATATATACGCACATACATCACACATATAATCTATATATATATATATATATATATGTTTGTATGTGTATGTGTATAACATATATATTTGTGGTCTTTATACTCATAATATTAGATTGTGTATTTTATATGTACCTATTTTTATTTAATTGGTCATTATTTTAGTTTATTTTATTGTAGTTTTATATTAAGTGCATGGTTGTTTGCGTCTACCGCTCTTATCATTTCTATTGTTTGCTGGTTCACAATGGCCTGCTGGAAGAAATCTCTTATAGAGATAAGCTAGCTGTACTTTATTGTTTCTTACTGTATACTGTAATTGTCACGCTATGTACGTTTATCCTGTGACTGATGAACTGAACTTGCTTGGCGTGGAGTTGACGAGTGACCTTAACTTCAGCAAAAACATTGAGTCCAAAGCTCAAATAGCCTCAAAGAAGTTGGGCATCCTTAATAGGGTGAAGCGTACTTCAAACCAGGTCAGCTTCTTACTTTATATAAAAGCTCAAGTCCGACCTAACATGGAGTACTGCAGTCATCTTTGGATGGTTCAGCAAAATGTCATCTTGCTACTTTGGACTCAATCGATCGCAGAGCCAGAAAACTCATTGGCGATCAGGCGCTCGTTAATTCTAAACTGCAGAGCTTATCCCACCGCCGTAAAGTAACATGTTTGTCAGTTTTTTACAGGCTCTACTTTGGTGAGTGTTCTTCCGAGCTCCACGCACTTATCCCATCGTCACCCTTCACCATAGGTTATCCAAGGCGAACTGCAAAATTTCATCAGTTTGTAGTTGACGTTCCCGCATTCGGACTAAGCGTTTTGCGTCTTCTTTCATTATGCGTACAGCTAGGGAATGGAATGACCTCCTGCGTTTGTGTTTCCGGCCACTTACAACCTCGTGGCATTCAAAAAGAGTGAATAGCTTTTTCTGGCAAGCTCGCTCCATCTTAGAGCACGTCTCTTCCATAGGATAGTCTGTGCTCAAGAGTAAGCCCATTAGATATAAAAAAAAAAAAAAATAATGTACGAATAAATAAATAAATAAATAAATCTCTTATACCTAGTAATTTTACTAGACACATCTGTCGTCTCGGTGTCGGGCGCAGTATGGCATTGACGGAGAATAGTAACTGTCTATCAGTTGTTGGTCTCCTTGATTGCCGCTTCGTCATGGCTCTTACCATCAGTTGAGCGTCCTAACCGTCCTGTACACTTATGCTAAAAAACCTTACTGTACCTGCAGGAAGAATAGATATGGTGTCATCTTTATTCTAGTTCGCCATCACCTGATTCCTCCTCCATTGTTTGTATCCAATAGCAATAATTTTGCCAAGATTAATTAATGTGTGAATAACTTCAAAGGAATGCGTAAAACAGGTGTTCCTGATTTAAGATCAATGGATCGATTGCAAACTGTAATTTACATGAAAATGTTATATTTGGTAGCACAGTTTGTTTAATTACATGTGTAATAGGAAATAGTAGCACCTTTTGTTATGTATATTTGAATTCACTCGTTTTAATATATGCATAATTTATGACTGTTCAATAAAAATTAAACAGTGCGAAATTTCGTATAATATAATCATCAGCGCTTAAATAAATAGACAAGTACGTAGCTCTCAAATAAACATTGAATTTGTAAACATCTTTTACAATAATTGTATTTCTCACGATCAGATTATCAAATAAATATCGTCTTACCATCTTCTGTGTAGAAAAAAATAATTTGGGAGAAAAAAGGAAAAACTTTGTCTTAAAAATATTTTTGTTTTTGTACTTAACTATGGCATATTAGTCATCCACGCGGGCTCAGTGCACGTTGGCTGATTTCACGCACAATCTTTGAATTTCTTTGCAGGCGTGCACAGGTTTTCTCACGATTTTCCTTCTCCGCAAGAGTGTCGGATAAACGTACATTTATATTTCAAAAACCCGAAAAGACATTGTACGTGGCGGGATTTAAACTGCACCCTCCAGATCGGATGGAAACAGTCCACACCAATGAGACACTGACGCTCTTCTTCACTTGAACTTCCTTTAATAATATCTTGTTACGATAGCTATTCCAGTACCGACACATCTTTTAGGGCCAAGGGGCAATTTCTGTTTTTTCGTTCTGTAGCAACTACGAACTAAAGTTACCGACATAGCCCGCCGGATCAGCAAGTTGAAGTGGCAGTGCTGGTCACGTATGTCGCAGAACTGATGGCCGTTGGAGCAGACGAGTTCTGGAGTGGAGACCGCGTCTCGGCAAGCGTAGCGTAGGACGCCCTCCGGCCCGATGGACCGACGACTTGCGAAAGGTCGCTGGTGGAGGCTGGATGAGGAAAGCGGAGGACCGGGATATCTGGCGCAAAATGGGGGAGACCTATGTCCAGCAGTGGACTGCGATAGGATAGGTTGAATAGGTTCTGTAGCAGGAAATATCATGGATGAGGATTTACCTCATTGCAACATTAATAGTCTTACTTCATCATTATAACTGTCCACCAGATGTGTCGTGCCGGAGTGCGAGCAGCTAGATCCTCGTTTTAACGTCCTGGAGAGACTTCGTCATGAACGACACTGGGGTCTGCCAACAGCGAGTACCTTTAGAAGGTGATAAATATTTTTGTTATTATTTAATCAGTAAAAAGTTACTAAATGGGCAATGGAGTGCGCCTTGCTCGGGATATTATTATTTATAAATAAATATCCACTGACATCACACAGCGCCATCTAGCCCCAAGTTAAGCGTGAAGCCTGTATTATGGTTACTAAACAACGGATAAACATACTTAAACACATTTTTTTTGTAAATACATACATATTATACATAGAAAACACCATGACCATTACAAACAGACATGTTCATGCACACAAATGTTTATACTGCTCGGGGATCGAACCCGGAACCCTTGGTGTTGCAGACGACATCTCAACCGTAACACGAAACGGGTCGTCAAATTTATTAAGTAAAAAGTTACTAAATGGTAAATGGAGCGAGCCTTGCTCGGGGATAAAATCAGAAATAATGTAATTCGTGAGAGAACTAAATTTATCGGCGTAGCTCACCGGATCAGCCGCGTTCTGGAGTTGTGACCGCATCTTAGCAAGCATAGCGAAGAACGCTTTCCGTCCCGATGGACTGAAGTCTTGCGAAAGGTGATGCTGCGCTGATGGATGCTGGAAGAGAATATTTGCTGTATTTGGTGTAGAATGGCAGGCGTATGTCCTACAGCGGATTATGATAGTTTGAAGAAAGAGGTAGGCAAACACGAGGTCGACATTCCGCGTATCCGTATGTACAGCCCGCTATGTTGCCTCGTTCCTAATGCGCACCACAAAGGAATGGAACTTGTTGCCCCTGTGTATGTTACCCAAGCAATACAACCTGGCCGTCTTCAAGGCAAGATAGAATAGGCTGCTTCTAGACAGGTATGATCCATCCTCGGCCGCAAATACATATATACCCTGACACGTTTTATGATTTTATTTTATTTTTTATTATTAAAATTACATCAACAGACTCATGGTCCGTACTCTTTTTAGTTTAAGATTATTTTGTAATTTAATTATTATAATATTATGTTAGTGCTCGCGCATGGGGCAAAAGAATTGGTTAAAGGGGGAATGGGATAACAGAATTAAAATGACTAAATATTTACATTAGGTAAAGTAGGGGGGTGAATAATATAGAATAAAGGGAATAAATAACATCATAAATACTCTCGTTTTATGATTTGTAGAGTCTCGAACAAAATAGCAAGGTAACTAGGAATGTACAAATCGCACATGAAAATCAAATCATGTGAGCATGAATATGTCTGATTGTATTGGTCTGGGTGTTTTCTATTTATGAAAAAAAAAATGAAAAAAAATATTTCCATAAATTGCAGGTTGTACAATGATACAGAGGTTGACTTACTCCTATTAAGCGTGGAAACGCTTGTCCCAAGAGTAACCGTCATTCATTTTCATTTCATTTCAATGAATTTCGTTTCCTAATGGATTAGTACTACAAGAAATAGTGTCTGTTTGTGTGTGTTATTGAGTGTAAGTGTATGTGAATGTGTATGTGTGTGGGTGTATGTCTGTATATGTGTGTGCTTATGTAAATAAATATATGATGATATTTATGATGTGTATTAATTAAAAAAATGTATTAGTATGTTTTTCCGTTTTTTAGTACCCATACTACAAATTACACGCTTAACTTGGGGCTAAATGGCCCTATGTGCATGTCAGTAGATATTTATTTATTTATTAGTATTCTATTATTATAACAAGCAGTGATCTAAACATTAATAAATGCCCCCAGGAATCAATGATACCTGGAATGACTCCACGCTATTGCCTGATGAGAAATGTTCTTGGGAAAGGTTCCAGCACAACATTACTATGCCCTGTGAGAAGATAGTATATGAGAATCCAAACAGCATTGTGGCTGAGGTGAGTTTTGTTCTGTTTGAATCAGATTCCTATTGCTTATGTACCTATGGTGCATTTTACACTTGCATGCTAGGATTCAACATTTATTAGTACTATGCTCAATTGTACGTTTTCTGTCTTTCTTAAACCTATCGCAGTTCACTACTGGACATAGATCACCCTCATTTTGCGCCAGATATCTCGGTCTTCCGCTTTTTTCATCCAGCCTCCACCAGCGACATTTCGCATGTGGTCAGTCCATCGGGCTACAGGAAGTACTATGCTACGCTTGCCATAACGCGGTTTCTACTCCAGAACCCGTTTGCTCCACTGGACAACGGTTCTACGACACATGAATGTGACCAGCCCACTGCCACTTTAACTCGCTTTTCGGTGGGCTATGTCGGTAACTTTAGTTCCCTTACGCATAAAATTATGTCTGCTTTTATCCCTAAGAGAGAACCCGAGTATATATCTCACTTTGAGATAAGCTCGTTGAGTGACTTTGAACTTGTGAATCAATCCCGCAGTCAGTGTCCAAGACTCAGCTGCGTATGTAAGTACGAGTAGAAAGTATTGCTTAAAGACCATCGTCTAGCGTCGGCGGTTCAGTGGTGTGAACTATTCCATCCGATCTGTAGGATGCAGTTTCAAATCCCGCCTCGTACCAATGTGTTTTCGAATTTTTAAATTATTTGTAACTACGTTTATCCGACGCTCTTACGGTGAAGGTAAACATCGTGATGAAATCACGCTTCGGTCTTTCTTATGTTACGAAGTGAACAGTGACGGTCATCGGATGGCAAGTGATACAACTCCTTCGAAGTAACAAGCGCTCGTGTTTGGCGATAACTATTAATTTAAGATGAACCGTCTACTCATTAGCCTATACATTAAAAACCAATGTAAATATACGCTTTGGAATATTATGAACAATACAATGTCACGAGATGAGCAAACGTGACCGACCACAATGGCGGTCACTGTCACGGTCGGAATAACTGCGACCTCACCTCGGCAACAGTAATGACACGTTTGTAAACACGGTGACAAACATATTTTTATTACATAAATAATAGCTGTAGTGGGTCACTGGCTTCTTTAGTTGGCAACCAAGGGTCGAGATTACCAAAATTACCGATCATTACTAATTACATAAAGTGATATGCAAATATAAATTACATAACGTGGTACGAGATCTTATACATACACTTTGGGAGAATAGCACATGAACCCTGTAATGATGAGCATGATATATCTTAATATACATAAATACAATATTCTTCAACTGACCTAACGAAATCCATCATCCATCCATCAGCAGCTAATTAATTAATTAATTAGCTGCTGATGAATACTTCACGCACAACCGTCGAATCTCTTCGCAGGCGTGCGCAAGTTTCCCTACGATGTTTTCCTTCACCGTAAGTGCGTCAGATAACGTAAATATGATTTCGAAAATTCTAAAATGTGATTTAATTCACCTGCGCCCTCCAGATCAAAGGGCATCAATCCACACCCCATCGGCCATCGGTTATTAGCACTACGTGTTTTATTTATGTCGTGTCCATACATACATAAGTCATGAACCGCGATTTTTGTTTGATTATGTCTTACGCTAAGGCCACACTAACGGCTAATGTGTAACGCCCATTAACGCGATAGTTATTGCAATAACTTTTAATACGTAAAATTGATAAGTTATCGCGTTAAGTGGTGGCTAAACTTAACATTGACGCCATCGTCACGATAATTGATGGCATTTACCGTTAGTGTTGCCCCCATATTAGAAAACTACGCCGGGGTCTCAATTTTTTATGATTACTGGTCAAGAGACACCAAAGTCGAATGAATTGTCTAATAGTGTTACGAATTCAAATCCCACCATAAAATACCACGAACGAGTGCAAAATTTTACTATTGAGACACAATTACGATCCCATTAGCGCATTTAAAAATTAGCGGCATTAGGGCACAGACGATCTGAACATAATTCATCATCGTCATCTGTCCATTACACGTTCCCGCCTTAGTCGACTACGCGGGCCCAGTGCGTTTTGGTCGACTTCATAAATAAATAAATGTCCACTAACATCCACACAGCGTCATCTAGCCTCAAGTTAAGCATGAAGCCTGTATTATGGGTACTAAATAACGAATAAACATACTTTTATACATTTTTTTTGCAAATACACACATATTATACATAGAAAACACCCAGATAATTACAAACAGACATGTTCATGAACATAAATGTATGTACTGCCCGGAGATCAACCCCGGAACCCTTGGTGTAGAAGTCGACCTCTCAACCGCAACACCAAATGGCTCATATTTTTCTCTTTTTTGTCTATTTTCATGATTTCATCAATTAACAGGAGGTTAATGATGTTTTAATAGCTATGTATTTTTTAAAAATGGTTTCATTTCAGTTTGACCTTGGCTGCGACCCATGGAAGCGTACCATGGTGGCACCATTCACAACCTTGGACTGGTCTTCTCCTTCCTGCTGTCGGGATTTATTTCAGACAGGTATGAACTGTTCTTTTACAAATGGTCACGTATCGCAGAACCGATGGCCATTGGAGCAGACGAGTTCTGTAGAGGAGACCGCATTTCCCTATTCGCGTAACTGGCATGTGCCGGGCCGCTTTTCTCCCCAAACATATGTTAGGCTACCAAGCCCCCCCCCCCGCAACGCCCTAAGCCGAGGTTCGAGTCCCGTTCGGGGACGCCCTTAGGCTCGTTGTGTAAATTTTAAGGCTGAGAGCCATCTGCGCTCGCCACTTGCCCGGTGAAGCTGTAAAGGCCATCTGCAGCCAACAGCAGTAGTCAGTTAGAAAAAAAAAAGTCCGATGACTTGCAAAAGGTCGCTGGTGGACGTTGGTTGAGAAAAGCAGGGGACAGATATATATATTTAGTGCAGAATTTACTATTAAAGGTTGAAAAAATTTTTACAAATCCACCAGAGACCTTGAACAAGTCATCGGTACTTGCTTAAGGTCTCTGGTGGATGCTGGAAAAGAAAAGTAGGGGATCAGGATATTTAGTGCAGAATGTACTGCGAAGGTTGAAAACTACTTTTTTCGGAATTATTTATCGCTGTTGGCTTCGGGTGGTCTTCACAGCTTCACCGGATAATTGGCGAGCGCATATGGCTCATAGTCCAAATTTATGCAACGAGCCTAAGGGTATCCCAGAGTGGAACGCGAGCCTCGGATTAGGGCGTTGCAGGGGGGTGGGCTAGGTAACCTAGTATAAGTTTGGAGAGAAAAGCGACCAAGCACGTGCCGGTAAAGCGAATTTGGACTGGTCAAACCTAAATGGACTCGCGACGAAGGCCTTCGCCGTTGGCGCTTCAGGTCTTGAAGTATGGCGTGTGTTCTGGCGATGTGTCTATAGGAACAGTGATGTACTATTGACAATTCTAATAAATAATCTTGCTGCAGATACGGTCGCAAGGTGATAATAGTGTGCACACCTTTAGTGGTGGGCATCTGCGGCCTGGTGAAGTCATTCGCCGTTAACTACTGGATGCTGCTTGTCTTCGAGTTCCTTGAGACAGCTCTCGGGTACGGCAACGCATCTCTAGTCTTGTGTAAGTCTGAATATTTCTCTACATTTAGGAAGAAAGAAAGACTACTTGATTTTACTTGGTGGTATACTCGGTACTGAGTCGTCTTTGTAAGTACATCGCAGTGCCATATATCGTCTCGTGTAATTGAATTCTCTTGCACTTCTATTATGCTTTCGAGATAACTTATTCAGCAATGATTCAAGCTGTTTAAAAAATACTTCAATTTTGGAGTTAGGAGTTCTATAGAGACAAACAAATAAATATTTTATTATTATTATTATGTTTCGGTATGAGGGCATTGTATTTTTTAAAAATACGGGGTATAAGAGATCTAACATCTGTCCTCTCGGGTGACGAGACGAGAGACGCAGGACAGAGTTGTGGGAAAATAATAGATAACTACGTTCTTTTTTAATTTCCTTACTAAATTACCACCAGGTGAGTGAACTAAGCGTACCGTTAATTTACTGCCATAAATATAACTTTATTTACTTGAAATCTTTAAGCAATGCAATCTTCCTGTTCAAATATATACAGCTGAAACATAAACACTTCCGGTTCCGATTCACGAGACTTAATTCACACAAGGGTAAATAGGTCTCTCTCAGGAACAAAATCAGAAAATATATTGTTCATGAGGGAACTGAAGTTTACGATATAGATCGGGAAAGTTCTGATCAGAGGAATGTGCTGGTCACGTATGTCACGGGGAGCTTGATGCAGGCAAGTTTTCTAGAATAGACAACTTTTCCAAGCGATCTCATAGCATAGGTCTCCGTACACCCATAAACCCGATGGACCGACGATTTGTGAATTTGTGAAAACCACAGATTTCCCAATACAGGAGATGGGGCAAGCCGCGTTTTTAAGTGCGACAAATGTAAGCTCAACGAGCATACACTGGCTACCAGTTTACGCTCTGTGAGACGAGTCAAGACGCACGAATATTAGAAGAAATTACCGTTTTTTCCCAAAATGCCATCCTGTGCAATTGTAACATGCCATCATCGCAATGAATCAGTAAATTTACCAAGAAATATAATAACTTTTCACAGGTACGAACCGAAAAGAAATTGCGACACTGGGACTGCCTATAAACTTGGCGGCTTGTCCAGTCTAATTGTATATTCGGATGTCTGTGGTGAAAACGGACGATAGGGATCTTTAGCAAAAAATAGGAAAGATCTATTTACAGCAGCGAATTGCAATAGGCTAAAGTGTGTTATTACAATAAGCAAAGTATATAAAGTATAGTAAGTAGGTATACCTACTAAGCAACAGAAAAACCAATAGTTAAAACTTAAAATCTAGTGATACATTTTACGTGACTTTTTTATTACTTCAAAAACTTCAACTTAACAGATCCGGTTTTAATTTAAAAAAACAGCTTAAGTTTACAAAACGGATTTTGTATCGGTATATTAAATACACAATTGTAATCTATCACACTTATTAAGGATTTAAGATAAGAATAAGGATTTTTGATTTTGAATACGCCACAAAGATCGATTGTCATTTTTTTCTTGAATTTTAAACTCATTTGTCGTAATTTACAATAAATGAGATGAGATCTTTTAGTTGCCAATTACGTAATGCTTGCCAAGATTGTGTAATTTTAAGACCTTAGATCATGAGAATAAGGCTGATTTTTGAAAATTGATAATATACCGATTTTTTTGTAGCTAAAACAATACATAATGGTTAACATGTAAATTTTAGTCAATGAATAGTTTAGTTCACAAAAACTAAGAGTTGTGAAAACTTTGATTGATTGTGGCTCATTAAAAATCGGTAGTATCTACATCGATGTTAATTTTTTTATCATAAACCGATCAAGCGCAGATAGTCGCTAAGCCAGATAAAGATTTGGAGTACCTTAAGTTGATGGATGGTTACAATTGTTTTGCTAATGAGGTGATAATTGTGACATATTTATTTAACATTATCAAAAACGTGAGTGTATAAATCTTACAGATGTCCTGCATTAGCGCGATATGTCTATATTTCCGGTTAGGATGACTGAAAGGAAGATAGTAAAAGATAGTTTACTAGGTGGTAGACTTGATACTAAGTCATCTAGGGTACCACCGTAGTGCTAGATATCATTCCGTGAACTTTTGTGTTTCGGGATATGGGTACTGTAGCTAGTGAAATTACCGGGTACAAGATACCTGACATGCCTCGGGTGACGGGCGCAGTGCGGCATTGG
The DNA here is from genome assembly GCA_019425675.1 of Leucinodes orbonalis. Classification (NCBI taxonomy): domain Eukaryota; kingdom Metazoa; phylum Arthropoda; class Insecta; order Lepidoptera; family Crambidae; genus Leucinodes; species Leucinodes orbonalis. The sequence continues at coordinate 10,302 of PQWD01004069.1, forward strand.
TAGACAATAATAACTGTTTATTAGTTTTGGTGTTGTTGAAGTAGTTCAATGCCACTCTAATGCAATTTTTATGCCATTTGCTTTTAAAAACGTTTATTGATGGTAGCTGTTAAGTTAAAAAAAAAACTATTTATGTAAACAAATAACACGTCGATAATGGCATACAAGCTAAAGATAGCGTTATCAAAATAACTCATTGGGGGTATATCAATTGCAAAACTAATAAACAAGCCTATATCTTTTGTAGCAGTCCAATATCAATGTTGTAATTAAGTTTCAAATTCTAATATGATAATATAATTATTTAATTATTATATATTAATAGATAAGTTTTTGACTTTGAAATCATCAAAACTAATTTTTGAATATATTTTTAATATCAGATGTATCAAAAGTCCAAATGTGTGAAAGAAGTACCCAACTTTTTGTGTAACTGTTATGACCTCTCAAATGGGTAATTAAGGTCCTAACTACGCAGTTTTAGAGTGATTTCTTATTGATCAAAACCTAATTTGAGAAGTCATTTAAATAATACTGAAAAATCACTTAAATGAAATAAAAAATCAATTTATATCCGTAAAGGATATTATGAGAAGTGAATGATTGGTAGTCCCAGTACCATGAAACTTAATGATGACCGATTACGTACAAGACGGGGCGAATAAGGTTTGCTTGAATAAGAGTAAATATTTGCAAAAACGGAATTCACAGGGAGAGAGATAGAAAGCTGACAACACTTGAAGTAAGAATACGCTTTCCACAAGTGATCGATAAATTACATCAATGATTCTAATATACGGATCAAAAGTTCTTAATTTGTGGAATCAAATTATTAATCTTAATCATCAGCTCATAAAACATCCCCACCGAGGGACACGAGCCTACCCGTATAGGGTGTATAGGCCTTAGTCGTCCACGCGGGTCCACTGCTGATTGGACGACTTCACACACAACCTTCGAATCTCCTCGCAGGCGTGCATGAAGGTTTCCTTACGATGTTTTCCTTCACCGTAAGAGCGTCGGATAACGTACATATATTTCCGAAAATTTGAAAATTCATTGGTACGTGTCTGGATTTGAACCTCAGTCCTCCCGGTAGGAAGGCGACAGTCCCCACCACTGAGCCACCGACGCTCTCTAATCATAATCATCAGATCATAAAACGTCCCCACCGAGGGACACGAGCCTACCCGGATAGGAAAGCCTTAGTCGTCCACGCGGGCCATTATGGATTGGCGCTTCATGTACACCTTTGAATCTCTTCGCAGGCGTGCGCAGTTTTCCCACAATGTCTTTCTTTACCAAAGTCTGGTTACATATTTGATATTTCAGCACTTGAAAGCGTGAGTCAAAAAAGGCGAGTGGTCTTCTCCTGTATATCGGATATCCTGGCCAGCTTCGGGACTGCGTTCTTCGGGCTGATCGCGTGGAAGGTGCCGTACTGGCGGCACATGATGAGGGCGATATACGCACCGCTGCTGGTTGTCGTCTTCTACATCTTCTTGGTGGATGAGGGTGTCAGGTAATTCTTGAATTTACAGCCTGAGTAGGCCGACCCCCAATGGACTGCTGACCTAAGGTATAGGTGACGAGTAGCAGATGGATGTCAACTGCAAGGGATCGGTCCGCGTGGAATCATTAGGGGAGGCCTTCGTTCAGCAGTGAACGTTCTAGGTTGTAGTGATGATGATGGCAGCCTGAGAAAAAAAAAGTATTTTTTTAGGCTATTCTCCTTATTCTGATCATTATAAGCCCACTAAACGGGCCCCACTAAAGGTTATATAATAATAATCTGTCCGTAAGGTGTATAGACCTTAGACATCCAGCGGGCCCAGTGCGTATTGGCCAACTTCACGCACAACGTTGTTTCTTCGAAACTTGGTTAAATTTAGGAGTATGAAATTAATGAAAATCTAACTACATAAATAACCCTGGGTTCGAACCCGTGCAGTGTGATAAATTGGTTGTGGAATGTTGCTTTCTGATATGGAGGGTGTAGTAGGTACAAGTCTTAATTTCTCGAAATTATATGTATGTTTATCCAGCGTCTTAGGATAAGGAAAAAAAATCGTGAGGTAACCTACGAAGAAATTCAAATGTTGTGCGTGAAGACGGCCAATCCACACTGGGCCGCGTGGACGACTAGGTCTATACTTGGTCAAGGCTATACCTATCTGTAGTAACCTGTATAGTCTGATGTTACAGACTGGTTAATATAATGCATTCGTTCCATATGTTATGTGTCGCACTCGACAATATAACTTGGTACCTACACCAAACCTCTAAAATTAGCATTTTATTCAAAGTTGCGAACTTTTTAATATATATAATAAGCTGGTTAAAATGTACAACTTTGAAGGCCTCTCTGTTTCTCAAGCAAAGCGTTTATTGACAAAGAAGTTGCTGAAGTGGAATTATAATGAGGTGGAAGACCTGCTAAAGCCTTTAAATTAATCTACTACACATACAATCCATTCACACACACACACACACACACACACACACACACCTACACATTCTCATTTACACTCACATTTACACACATTTAATTGCACGTTGCCTATTTTGTTCCTGAATAATGATTTTAAGTAATTTTAATAAAAATAATAATTAATATCTAATGAATAATACTAATCATATTTACTTATGTCTAAAATTAATTTGACATTTAATTTAAATTTGTTATGTTTTGATAACTGATAATGTACACTGGATCTCTATGCACTTTATAAGAATGATGTATGTACTAGTGCTCAAAATGTTACTTGTGGAAATCGTTTGATGTTCCTCACAGGACAGGCTTAGCCTAGTGTGGGAACAGGGTACACCTTTGTTAATTGTAATGTTCTTTTTCTTTCTTTTTTTAGATGGCTGCTGGCTCACAACAAGAAAGACGAAGCGGTTCGAGTATTGAACAAAGTGGCGAAAGTAAATAATATCACTCTATCGAAGAAAGCCAAGGCAATGTTGACCAGCATCAGCGAACAACGCAGCAAAACAGAGGAGGTAATGCTCAGGATTATCCTGAGATATACGGAATCTCAAAACTGAATTTGTCACGACTAATTGAATAAAATCCGCGCTATTGCGTAGGTGACGAGGATGACGTCAAATCGTCATTGTTGTCGATTTTGTGAACAACAAACAACATACTTTGTTTTTTTATGTTACTGACTGAACAAGACGACTAGGATGCGCTCCTGATGGTAAGTGATACGCTTAAGCATTGAAGGAAACCAACAACTGATAAACACTTATTATTCTCCATCAATGCCGCACTGCACCTGACACCCGAGACACACAACAGATTTAGGTCTCTTATACCCGGTAATTCCACTTAATTAACTTATAAAGACTTTTGTAGACTCTTAAACTAACAAAACCTCATCGGATCCTGCTTAAAACTGTTCAATTAAGCAGGCGCCTTTGTTTTAGGTCTTTATCAATGTTGTTATGATCATTTCAAATTTTATTCATCATCAGGATTTAATAAGCAACAATATAGTTTTCGGCCTAAATCAAGTACACTTACTGCCGCGATTGATATAGTAACAAAAATAAATAAAATTTTATGAAAAAAATATGTTCTGGGACTATTTATAGACTTATAAAAGGCGTTTGACACCGTTAGTCACAGGAAACTAATAATGAAACTAAAAGATGTTGGAATACGTGGAACTGCAATACAAATGTTAGAATCCTATTTGACGAACCGAATGCAGGTTGTAAAGATAGATAAATACATAAGTTCCATCAAGGGCGTACCGTGCGGCATTCCTCAAGGCTCAATATTAGGACCCTTGCTTTTCCTCATATACATGAATAACATTGCCAAACTAGATCTTAAAGGATAGCTGACACTTTACGCCGATGACACATGCCTTTTTTAATTCGATAAAGAGCATCAAATGGCATCTCTGATTTATAAAATGATGAGATGCCCAAGAAGACTTGAATACACTCAACGAATGGATGTTAGAAAATTTATTGACAATGAATCCAACAAAAACATCATTTGTAATACTCTGTGCTAAAAATAAAATAACTCAAGTGTCAAACTGTATACCACATAATGCAAAACCTATTATTTACAATTCTTTAGTTCAATCACACTTGGAGTATCTTATTGAGATTTGGGGAACAGCCGCACCAACGAATCTAAATAACTTGCAAAGAACTCAAAATAAGATTATTAAAGTATTGTATAATTTTAATTACCTAACTCCTACCAAAGAGATTTACGAGAAAACCAAACTTTTTGATATAACAAAATTATATAAATTTAAAACTTGTATTCTGGTTCAAAATATTGTTACGAATCAAATTCAGACCAATAAGATTAGAAATCAAAGATAATCCGCATAACCTACGAAATAAATATAAAATACAGCTTATTAAACCCAAAACTAGTTACGGAAGCAAATCAATTTTATTTGATGGTGTACTGCTTTTCAATAATCTACCAAATTTCATAAAAGAAAGAGCTATAATAACAGACTTCAAAATTATATTGCCGAACTATAAATTACATATACGTTATAAATTACTTTCTTACTAAAATATTATATAAGATTGATGTACTTACCTGAAAAGCCACTCAGTGGCTTACATAACTACTAATGTTTATATTTTATAATATCTCATTGTAAGTGAACTGTTGTTCTTATGAGAAATAAAGTTCTTTAAACCTAAATTGACTCATCTAATGCTGGATTCGATTAAGATTTATATATTTTTTCATATCAACTTGTATGCTTTAGGAAATTTGGAACACAAAAAGTTTTAGGTGTATTTTACAGTTTAGTTAATAAGGAATTCACATATATCACAAATAAAAAAATCTGAATCAATCATTTGTAATAAGACTAATGAGGATTAAGCGGTTTATTAAGAGGCATTGCAATTTGTAAAGATAATGTCATACCAAAAACATCTATCTACCTTTACAAATATTTTCCATTTCTACAATGAATAAAATATCGATTTATCAAGGCACAAGATTGATTATAACATCACAGATAATACGAGTATAGCTTTCCAGACATCGTATTAGTTTCTCTTTATTTGTGGGAACTTCAAACAAATGTTATTGGATAGTAGTATTTACGTTCTTCGTTGCAATGCATATTTAAGCTACTCTTATATTATAAATAGGAAAGATTTGTATTTTTGTGTGTTTGTTTGTAATGAATAAACTTAAAAACCACTGTGCCGATTTCAATAATTCTTTCAACATGGTATAGCAACATCACCCTGAGTAATATAGGCTTTATTTTATTGTAAAAAGTTATAATCAAACACTAGGTAATAAAGTTATCTTACCCGTGCGGTGCTAGGAGCGGATCGCTTGTAATATATAAAAAAAAGGTTTTCCAATTAAAAACTCAAGCACGGTTAAACAGATCGACTGAAATTGGGGGTGAGGTAGCCTTAAACCAGAACACAGACAAAGGGTCTATTTCGGTTTTTATCTTGTATCATCATCATCATTTGTCTCACAAAATAGCAATGTATGAGATGAAATACCGTTTAAAATGTTACATTAATTATTTCACAGGTAACTTAGCGGGCTAAACTCACAATGCCTTTTTACCAAAACATCAGAATTTTTCTACTATCAAGTCTAATACAAATTATCTTTTATCGAGTATGTTTTTTGAACGGATGACATATCGCTGCGATGCCTCATTTACTAATTTGTAATTAATCATTGATTTTGCTTTGTACACGAAATGTTTATCTTTGCAATTTTATGAGTCTACTCGATTATTGGTGATGAAAACAATCCAGTCTACAGCTTTAGAGAATAGAGCCTATTTTGCTATGCCAAATATATTTCGGCTACATTGACATTTGATCATTAGTAAATGCCAATATTTTCGGCTACATTGACATTTGATCATTAGTAAATGCATCTAAATATCTTGTAAAAAATTACTAGACTCTACAGGACTCTACAAGTACTGAGTCGTCTAGGTAGGTACCACCGCAGTGCAGATATGGTCTCCTCAAATGGAGTTTTATGCACTTTTATGTTTCGAGATGAGGCTGTAGCTAGTAATTTTACTAGCTACAGCCCTCATCTTTTATTTTATACCCGGTAATTTCACCGGGTTAAGAGACCTAAAAATGTATTTATCCCAAATTTTTTCTTACATTATGTCTTTTTGTGTTGGTTTGAAGAAATGTTATTATGAAAATAGCTATACTTTCACTCCTACTTGCTTTTCATGCTACTGTGAACCGATAAATAAAAAGTAAATAAAATACAAGTACATAATCGGTTTCCTTTACAGGATAATCACAATCCGGTACAATCAGCGCAGCTGTTCGTCATCTTGAAGTCCAAGAAGATCCTATGAGGGTGGCGCTGATTTCCGCGTGCTTTCTGCTGCATGTTCGTGAACTACGGCACGATCATCAACTCCATCAGCATCTCCGGCAACAAGTACCTGAACTTCTCCGTCCTCATTCTCGTGGCCATCCCGACGAGGATCATCACGGCGATCACATTGACAAGATTCGGACGGAAAGCGCCGATTTGCGTCGCGTACGTTTTGTGCGCATTCTTCTTCATCGCGTCCGCTTTTGTGCCGAAATGTAAGTGGCTGATTGATACAAACTGGCATAAGCAGTTTGTAATTATTCAATATTATTATATACAATATTAATATTACAATGTTACTTGTGAAATAGTGTTACTTATAATTTAAAAAAGAGCGTCGGTGGTTCTATGGTGTTGACTGTTGCCCTCCTACCGGGGAGGACTGAGGTTAAATCCGCCACTTACCAAAGTATTTAGAATTTTGAAAATCATCCATCCGCACTGGGCCGCGTCTTACGGCGCGCGGACGACTTAGGCCTAATCACCCTATACGGGTAGGCTCGTGACCCTCGGTGGAACGTTTAGTGAGCTGATGATAATTTTTGAAATATGACTAAATTTTACATTTATTAAAATCAAAAATTATAAAATTAATATATTTAAATAAACATCAAGCTGTTGGGTAAACTTTGCTTATATAAAAAACAGAAGTCACAAAGAACAATATGATGAAGAAAATCAAACTAAATGCTTACGAAATTGTTCATATGAAATCTTAAAATTATACTAACAACGAAAGTGATCAAAATCTTTGTCAATCTCAATTTTTTTAATGATTTATCTGTCACTTAAATATTTAATCGAATGTTTGCTACATACCTAATAATAATTTTAATTTACCAACGTCATGTTTATAGATATGTACGAAATTCGTTTGAATATTTTTATAATGATTTATTATCCTGCTGTGTACATTTCACGCTCGATTTGCTCTTTAACATACTCGTAATTTATGTAAGATAATTGGAAAAGGCGATAAACCAAAAACATTCAAGATGGACGTAGCGTCCTAACATGTTATTTTAAAATCATTATGAGCAATAAAATACGCTGAATGTGTACTTAAACATTTATTTTTAGTACTGTTTTAAGGGCGTCCAATAACCTAAAGAAACACTAACCATCTGCTTAATTTATTCCATGATTGTTCGGCGCAGTCCTAAATGGCTGTATTGGATGATTAGGTGACATTATTTCACACGTTGACAACAGGAGCCATCACTAACATATCATTAACATTACTATACGTCTACTGTCGGTAATACCCGCAGTAATTCTTTGCAGTTTGCAATATACGTGATCTGAAAGGATCAAAAGAAATAAAAAATAATCTTAATGCAAGCTCTGTATAAGAAACTAAATATAATTAACAGTTCGACAGATCACCATATATCCGTATGTGCCAGGAAGCGATCCCTTACCAAAATAAAATACAAACCGACTAAATACTCGCTCTATCTATACCTACGTACCTGAAGAGTGGCAATAGGCTAGCTATACGTAGCTATATGTCCATTTATATGTAGCTAAGTGTGTATATTTTAGCTCGGTATTTGTCTGTGGATGTTGTTTCTTATGTAACAAAGTGTACAGATTGGTCAGGGCGCTCACTTGATGGTAAGTGATACACCTGACCATGCAAGATGCGGTATTTAAGGAAATTAATAGTAGGTTGTCGTTTTTCCTTTGTTTCATGCCAAAGTTCTCGCACACCATGAGTACATATTTTAGATAATTAATTTTAATTTGATATTATTTAAGGATATTATTTTAATTTGAATTGGATTTTAATCATGACATATATTATATTAAATTGATGAAAATCTGACATATTAATTATAATTATATTAGCACTTTGACATTTGTTTTTAATTTTTATAGTCTTTTATTGTAATTTTAATTTGATATTATTTAATATTGGAATTGAATTTTATAAGACACCTTATTTACTTTACTTAAATCACATACGCATTGAAAAGGTTAATTTGTAACTCAGCACTTCCAACTGCCCATGTCACAGACATCCGAATATACAATTAGACTGGACAAGCCGCCAAGTTTATAGGCAGTCCCAGTGTCGCAATTTCTTTTCGGTTCTTACCTGTGAAAAGTTATTATATTTCTTGGTAAATTTACTAATTAATTGCGAAGATGGCATGTTACAATTGCACAGGATGGCATTTTGAAAAAAAAAAAACGGTAATTTTTTCTAATATTCGTGCGTCTTGACTCGTCTTACAGAGCGTAAACTGGCAGCCAGTGTATGCTCATTGAGCTTACATTTGTCGCACTTTAAATGGGGCTTGCCCCATCTCCTGTATTGGGAAATCTGTGGCCCATGTAATAAACTTATTGTAAACTTCTGTGACAAATTAATTGTGTATAAATAAATAAATAAGTATAATTTTGTCTTCCAGCAATCTGGTGGGCGTCAGTGTTGTTTTACATGATCGGCAAGATGTGCAGCAGTTACGGCATCTTCTCCATGATGGGTGCTTTGGAGGTGTTCCCACCACGTCGCGGAACTCCCTCACCAACGCTGCCACCACTATTGGCAGGCTTGGAGCTGTTCTGGCCCTCAAACGCCGTTACTGGTAATTTATTTTATTTTTATTTTATTATTAAGGCTCGCCAACATTTAGGCAACACTATGACAACAAAAATGAACACATGATAATATACAAAAATAAAAGTGTGCTAAACAATTAAAGGCGAACACAGCATGCAAAATAAATCCTTAACAACAATTAAATAAAACGAGTAAACACAAAACAAAGTTCAATAATTACCTTATATTATATTTGCTTCAACGTCATCATACACAACTGACGTAGTCTGCTGACAGAGTCAGAGTTACTCAATACTCATACTCAATCATTTATTGCCAAACCATAATGTACATAAGATGTTACATAAAAGTGAAACCAGTGTTAAGACCCTGTTGGGCACGCAATATGAGGACTAGGAGAGAGGAAACATAACATTTTTAAATTAGTAATTTTTTTATTCTAATAGCCAATACATTATTTTATGATTATCAGTAAATATTCATTAATATCATAATATGATTTATTAATAAGGTACTGTTTAGTTTTCGGGTAAATATTATATCGTTACTTTCATTTTTTAATAATATCGGTATTTATTATATATTTTTATAGAAGATGTTAGTGATTAGAAGACTTTATTTCCAATCGGATGTTGGCAATTATTAATTTATTTTTGTGTCGTAATGAATATTTACATGGAATATCTTCACGTTTTGTAAAAAAATGATTGTTTTACGAACGAATTTACATATCTCTAGAATATATAAGCTGGGTAAGGTTAATATTTTATATTAACGAAGTACGGTCGGCAACTATCAGTCTGATCTATATTTACTATGATTCGGATCAACTTTTTTTGAAGAGTAAAAAGCGATCCTGCATCCGTGCTGTTGCCCACAGAATGACGCCGTAGTCAGCCAAGCGTGCGCGTACGCGTAGTAGGTTGTTATGCCGTTTCCATATTTGTTGTCTTTTTATTTCACGTAGTGCATACGAAAAGCTCGACAGTTTAGACTTTACCCTATTGACGTGCGCTTCCAATTTATGGAGGTGTCTATATCTATATACCAAGCAATAAACTCTCTTACAGTTTCTAGAATTGTACCATTAAATATAAAATTCAAATTTAGTGCAGTTTTTTGGTGAGGGTGAAAAGTTATTATTTTAGTTTTTAGAAAAATTTATTTTAAGATTATGATCATTTAGCCAGGTTGAAGTTTAGATAAGAGTAAGTTGAGTTCATATGAATGTCACTATTGTTTTGACATGAAGTCAGAGGGACTATCATCTGCAAACAAGAGCACGTTTTCTTCGATAGCTTTAGGTAGGTCATTATGTAAATTAAAGAATAATAAACACCCGACAACACTGCCTTGAGGTATTGATGCATTTATCACCTTACAATCAGAGACCACCTTTGTATATTTGGTAGTATTATCAAAAGTGTTCGATCTCAACAAATTGCTGTCTACCTTTAGGTAAGAAGCAAACCATTTATGAGCCGAGCCGCGAATGCCCATTCCCGTACAGCTTATTTAGTAGTATATTGTGGCGCACCCTGTCGTATGCCTTTGTCATATCTAACAGGATGCCCACACCATACTGCTTGTTATCTAATATTTTGACAACTTCATTTATATATTGTACACAGGCAAAACTGTGGAGCGGTTTTTCTGAATGCCGTTTGGCAATCATCAATATTTGTACTTTTCAAAAAAATCTAATCCGGTTACAAATGGCTTTTCGAAAAATTTTTGATGGGTTGGTAATAAGGCGATCGGGCGGAAGTTGTTTGGATCGGTTTATCATTTTTTTGTGAACAGGTCTTAATGATTGTCTTCTTTAGTTGTGATGGAAAAGTGCCTTCATCAAAAAGGAAAACTCAGAAAAAATATATATCTATTGGGGTCCCCATACATTGAACTGAAACTCAAATTTTTTTTTTCATCGTACCCCCACGTATCAATGTGTAGGTCTTGGAAAATGATGATGATGATTGATGATTTATTTTATGTTACTTGCTGCTGTCACCCGAGGCGACAGATGTTAGCTTACTCATCACCCGTTTGTATCTCTTAATGTCAAATAAGTTATGGAAGAAACCTCAGACACACCATATGACGACCCATTTGGTGTTGCAGTTGAGACGGCTGCAACACCAAGGGTTCCGGGATCGATCCCCGGGCAGTACAAACATTTGTGTGCATGAACATGCCTGTTTGTAATGGTCTGGGTGTTTTCTATGTATAATATGTATGCATTTACAAAAATAAATGTATGTAAGTATGTTTATCCGTTGCTTAGTACCCATACTACTGGCTTCACGCTTATCTTGGGGCTTGATGGCTCTGTGCTAATGTCAGTGGATATTTATTTATTTGAGCGTCGGTGGCTCAGTGGTGCGGACTGTCGCCTTCCTACCGGGAGGGCTGAGGTTCAAATCCCGACACGTACCAATGTATTTTCGAATTTTCGAACAATATATGTACGTTATCCGACACTCTTACGGTGAAGGAAAACATCGTGAGAAACCTCATGCACGCCTGCGAAGATTCGAAGGTTTGTGTGAAGTCGTCCAATCCCACTGGCCGCGTGGACGACTAAGGCCTAATCACCCTATACGGGTAGGCTCGTGCCCCTCGGTGGGGACGTTTGATGAGCTGATGATGATGATGATGATTTATTTATTTATATTACATTTCTGTATCTAATGTCACAGGATCAATACATGCATGGCCTGCCAAGTATAACCTTCGGGCTGGCGCATTGGGACCGGCGATTCTGCACTCTTGTGCCAAGACACCAGTAACGCGTGCTCCCGACCACGTGAGGAAGGCTGAGCGTCTTGGTGATGAAGATGAGAAGCGTCAGGCGGTGGAGAAACCTGGACCTCTTCACGTCGTTGCTGTTCCTGATAAGCGGTGACGAGGGAACTGATGTAGCGCTGCAAAGCGCTTTGGAAAGTGTAAATTAGGAAGAAGAGAAGATACAAGATTTAGTGATCGCAATCGAGGTTACCAGAACAGTCGTATCTCGGAACTGTTAATGTGTTTAGATACGAATTATTTAACTATAAGTGATAATATATATATATATATATATATATATATATATATAATATATATATAATATATATTATCTACTGACAATCACACAGCGCCATCTAGCCCCAAGTTAAGCGTAAAACCTGTATTATGGGTACTGAACAACAGATAAACATACATGTATACATTTTTTTTTTTGTAAATACATACATACATAGAAACACCCAGACCATTACAAACAGACATTCATGCACACAAATGTTTGTACTGCCCGGGGATCGAACCCGGAACCCTTAGTGTTGCGGCCGACCTCTCAACCGCAACACCAAATGGGTCAATTTATGTGAATTTTGATAGTAAATGATGTAATGTTATGGTAAGAAACTTAGTTTTACTTACAAATGATTTCTGAACTATTTATGGCGGAGTCTCGTTTATATTAAAGCATTACTCGTACTTTTATAAATTAAATATATGAAAGGGTTTTTTTAATAAATACGCTGTTGTCTATTTGTTTATTTATGAGCCATATAAAGTATTTCAATAGAATAATGTAGGTAAATTGCCTAAGCTCACATAGTAAGGAAAACTGGAATGTCACTCTTCAATACTAGTAGTACCTTAAATATGAATTTAGTAGATCTGTCAAGATTGTATACTTTTTTACTACATTTTTAATTTTTTTACTTGTTAAGTTATTTAAGTGGCCTGTTTTCGTTATTTTTAAGATTGTATTTCATAAGCGTGGTCACATCTTTGTAAATAATTCAGTAACAAGTAGGAAATAAAAATACAGTTTAGGTTTATATTTTTATTTATTAACTAGGCCATAAATCTTGTAAACAAAAATAATAATTACTTAGCAACATCACATTAATATTTACAACAACAAATAAATCTAAAATTAATTTTAAAAGTAAATAAATATTGTACTAAAAGTACTTCTTTGAGACCATTATTTAAATCAATATATTCCTATTTTATTATATATAACTCAAAACCAATAAAGGTAGGAGTTTTTCGAACTACCTTTTATTTGAACAAATTTAAATTTACTAGTTTCGTCCAAGTGCCTCTGCCTCTGCGAGGGTGTCCGGCATCTTAGTCCCTAGGGTTTCAGGTTGCGTCAGCACCAAAACACCTGACAGCAGACCCATGGCTCCGAACAGGATAGGCGGTAGACCACTCCAATAGTCAGCCTGGTGATGGAAATATGATAAGCATGAGATATTCAAAAATATTGAAAAATCAATCCTTTTTTAGACTTTTTAATAGTACTGGTTATAGAGTTTACTAATTACTTAGAAGTCAAATTAAAACTTATTACATTGATTTTATGACTAGAAACAGGATTTGCAAGCCCACACATCTTTATCCAATAAATTAACGATCTTCAACCAAACACACTCGTCACTACGCCATCTCTAGAAACTTCTCGAACATTGCAATCAAGCATGATATCATCATCACCATCATCATTACAACCTAAAACGTCTACTGCTGAAGGAAGGTCTCCTCTTATGATTTCCACGCGGACCGATCCCTTGCAGTTGACATCCACCTGATACCCACCACCTTAGCCAGGTCATCAGTCCATCTGATTGGGGGTCGGCCCGCGCTTCGTTTTCCGTTACGCGGACACTGCCACTTCAACTTGCTAAGCACGATATGATACGGTAACATCAAAAGCTCTTACCAAGACAGGAGTCATAGGTGCAGTGATAGATCCAACCCTGCCAATCATGGATGAGAAGGCGAGAAGGCTGTGTCGGTACTCCGTGGGGTACAACTCGGAGGTGTACAGGTACAACGAGGTGAACACCAGAGCAATGCCAAACTTGCCCAGGAGAAACACCACCAGCCTGATCACCGTCACCTCTGCAATAAACGAAGTCTTATTTACTAGGTGGTAGACTCGGTACTGAGTCGTCCAGATAGTTACCACCGCAGTGCCAGACATCGTCCCGTGAAATAGTAGTGTACTGCACTTCTGTGTTTCAGGATGAGGGCACTGTAGCTAGTAAAATTACCAGGTATAAGAGACCTAACATCTAGCGCCTCAGTGACGGTACTGCAAGCCGGTGTTGGCCAGTGCCGTGAAAATTGGGTATGGTGGGTATATTCCAGAAGCAGTCTGTGTTACTGTGGTACCCCACAGACAATGGGACACCTACTGTCTTGCCCGAAATGTAGATTCTCGTGCGGTTTCCGGAACCTCTGTATATCAAATGAAACAATGATCGAAATGGCTGTGTATTGGTCGAATTGTTACATTTTATTTAATAAAGCTTTTTCATGATCCCATTGCTCTTGAGGTATCAGCAAGTACGTGTCTAAAGTTGTATATATATTTAATTTGTGAGACATCGAGATTTATGGAATGGACACTAATTAATATTCTTCACTTAAATCGTTTTGACAAAACCGTATCCAAAAGTATCCTGCGTACTCTAAAAGCTAAATTTTAAAAAGCTAGATATTCAAAGGCTGTAATGACAACAAATTCACCTTACAAAGTTCACTATTTACTAACATTATCAATATAAATCATTATTATGACAAAATAAATCGCTGTCATTTTTATCAAACCCCTTTATATCACCGATGAAATATTAATCCGAATCCATCAACAAAAAGATAATCGCATAATCTGTTGTCCATTATGATTTTCGTGGAAAGAAATTCTAAGTATAGTTTCCTCACCCAGAGATGTCATCGATAATCAATCATTTTATAATTTGAAGTCAGTATTAATAACATTATTATAGTTATCATTATCAAAGTTAATTGGCAGCACTCCATTTTTTTGATTTGTTGTTTTTGAAAGGTAAATTCGGTACTGAGTTGTTAAGGAAGGCACCACAGGGGTACCAGATATCGTTCCGTGAAAAAAGAGTGATATGCTCATGAACAACTATGTTTGAAATTACAACATTGTACCCTTAGCTAGTAAGGAACTACGTTAGGCCTAACACACTTTATTCGTATCTACTTTCTACCTTATTAATGTGGGGATTATAACTCACCTGCAGGAATGAAAGCGAATGCAAAATTACACACAGCACTCAAAGAGAAGCCACCGCACAGCGTTGGTTTCCTTCCAAATCCTGTCCAAGACGAGGACTGCGCTGTAGAACCCTGGGATTTCAATGGCCACTGCCAAAATGTAGTTGAGGTGCCTCTGGTCTGAGAGACCGGTGGAGTTGATGGACAGACCGTAGTACACGAAAGTGGTAGTGATCCACCAGATGGGGGTGGTGAGGACGCGGCGAAGAAGCACACGGGATTTCACTATGTTCTTCAGCAAGGAGTCACTGGCCTGTGGCAATTTTAGAATACTTTAGTAAATAAACATCATCATCATCAGCTTATTACACGTCAGTACCCCAGGGGCATGAGCATACCCACACATAATGTATAGGCCTTTGTCGTCCACGCGTGCCCAGTGCCGATTGATCGACTTCACGTACATCATTTACCATCAGGTGAGCGTCCTCACTGTACTGTTTATTCATAACATGAAAAAAGGGTATTATTTACAACGGATTTTTCAGGACTGATTTCAAGACATCAATATATTAATTTGAAAGATTCCAAATCATGTTTCTTCTTAGTTTTTACTTCTAAATTTAACAAAGTAATTGAAAACTGACGTACATTAACAGTCCCTTGCGGTGGCGGCGGAGCTGGTGTCAGCAGAGCTGACATTGACTTTTCACTGATCTCTTTGCGGTTAATCCTTGCCACTTTCTCCAAAACCGTCTTGGCTTCATCAAACCTCTCCTTAGACAGTAACCATCTGATGCTCTCAGAAAGGAACCAGTAGTAAGAGATCACAAGGAAGCACGGTATATTCAGCACCATCAGGAGAAGACGCCAGTCTTCGATACCCCAGGCGGTAGCGCCAAGTATCACTTGGCCTACAGCAAACATGGACGTAGAAGTGGCACTGGCTACTACACGATATTTCGGGCCCACTAACTCTGCGGCTGAAAAATTGACTTTATTATTGTAACTGCTTGAGTGATTATAACAAAGCAACAATTTATATGCCCTATGTTTTAGACAGCACATTATCTGTATTAGTAAGTTTAAATTCATTCTTTTTATTTTAGCCTGAGCAGCCGTGTACGTCAAATGACTAATTTACCATTGTATGTATAACTTATATTTATAATAACGTTAAGATATTTTTCAGTTATTTTACACCCTTTAGCTTTGACGTCGTAAACAAGAGAAATAATAGATTTTTTGCGGTAACGACTTAGGTTCTGACTAATATTATATCAAATTCAATAGACAATCTCTTGTCATACACCAACTCTCGACACTCATTAGATAAGGAGTCAGATTACCTAACATTAGATCCCCTAAGGTAAGCTAACACTATGTATCTGAAACTAAAACTTACCAAAGATGTAAGCTGAGCTGAAAGTCCCCGCTCCAAGTGTGGTCTGAATGAGCTGCAGCGCGAGGTACATGGGATAATTAACAGAAAAAGCCCTAATAAGACCAAACAACGCCATGTTGAAGACATTTATGATGAGGGCCACGCGTCTACCAAATCTGTCAGAGATGTAGCCCGTGAGGGGAAGCACTAATAAAGTGCCAACGCTATTGAGAGTTCCAGCTAGAGCTCGCATCCATTCTTGACATGCAAGGTCAAACTAGAAAACAAATGATAATGATTAAAAAAGAATTAACGAATCAGAAATTATACATCAAATAGAGAGTGAAATAAAAATAACTACTATTAATAAACTCTAGGATCACAAACAATCGTCAATGTTCCTAAATGCTATTATAGACACTGTTACAAATCTCATTATACAAAAAATATAACAATCCACACTTTTGTCTATAGTATTGTAAACAATACACAGGTCACGAAAGATATAACTAACGGAAAAAGCAACCACTTACTTCGTAAACTACGGAGTCCTTATTTCGGGCATAAACATATTTATTGCATCCTATTTCTATGCTCTGGTTGAAAATGTACGCAGGACAGTAGTCCAAACTGCCGTTCCCAAGGGGTTGGTACCGCTGACAGTTAGCAGCAATGGTGGAGGGTGGAATGGCGTCCGTTATCCAGTTGGTTCGAAATCTTCCATAAACTTCTGATCTTCTCCGCATTCCGTAATTCGACATCTATTTTGAGCAAAGAATTTCAATATTTGTATTGCCCTTGACTTTTATGAGTATTTGAAGCGTCAACCTATGCTGAACCATGAATGAGTTTATCCATGGCAGAATGCAAATCATCATCATTTTACTGAAATGGGTGGATATAAATGCAATAATACATTGTTATTGTGACAATGTACACATTTTTGAGGACATTAAAATTTTATTTCGTGATTTCATTCTATTTGTCATTGCTAAACTTAATTACAGTGCATTTTTCTTTAAATATGTGGCGTGATACTTGTTAGAAAAATTATATAATTGTTTGGACTTTTAAATATAAAAAGATAAATTAATAAGTAGGAATAACTTCATTCATAAAAGCCTTTTATGTTTAATTGAAGGACAAATGCATACATCATCATCATCATCAGCTCATTAAACGTCCCCACCGAGGGGCACGAGCCTACCCATATAGGGTGGTTAGGCCTTAGTCGTCCACGCGGACCCGGTGCGTATTGGACGACTTCACACACAACCTTCGAATCTCTTCGCAGGCTTGCATGAAGGTTTCCTCGCGATGTTTTCCTTCACCGTAAGAGCGTCGGATAACGTACATTATTTTCGAAAATTCGAAAATACATTGGTACGTGTCGGGATTTGAACCTCAGCCCTCCCGGTAGGAAGGCGACAGTCCACACCATTGAGCCACCGACGCTCTAAATGCATACAGCAAACACATATTTGCAATATTTATACAGGAGGGAGAGCAAGCGACCTTTGCCGTATTTATAACACGACATATAGTTATAGCACATATGTTATGGAATATAAATGTTCATAAATTGATGTACAAATACAACCAAAATTACCTGTGAGGGATAGCTGCAGCGCCAAAGATGAATTCACTAATAAAAGCTGACATTATCAATGGAATCGCCACCAATAGGGTACACAACAATTGGTAGCGTCCAAACTGGCCCAATTCGTTGACCAAGATATAATCCAAATCTATATGCGTCTTAGAAGATGCTTCATTAGTTATGTCTACTCCGGATGCAGAGCTTCCTTTTCTGTCCCTCGACATCTTCAACCGAGACTTGGGAGCTACGCCTCGAACTCAATTCAACTGGCAAGTAACCAGAGAGGTATAAGTCATTTCATTTATCTATGCAAATATAATTGAATTGATAAAAAGCTCTAAAATATTTGGATTAAAACGATGCTTTAAACGATACCGTTGGATTATACAATTTGTTATCTTGAAGGTAACACAAACATATTATTTTGATGTAGTTTTCACTTCGACCTATTATTGCAAAGTTTTAATAATAAATAACAACATTAATTTCTTTCTGGGGTGCGCGATGAGACTTCGTGTGACGCAAAGTTTGTTCTCTTGCGTCCGGTGCACCCTAGGCAATCTGTGTGCACAGTCTATTCGGTAACGCAAATCGGCTGATCCTTTCACTACGGTATAGTCTTTCACGGAAAAAGGCACTTTTCAGTGCCAGGTAATCATAATCATTTACTGATAAATTCGGCCCTTAATATAATCTTCATTAACATAGAGGGGTTTTGAGAAAATAAGCTCTGCTTGCTGATCTTTGCCTTCGTAACAACTGCCAGCTGCTATGCGTTCAGGAAACTCATTGGAATGTTTCGGGGGTCCGTCATTGTTTGTTTTTGCGTAGTAAGCACTTTTCACTTCGTTTAATTATTATCGTCTCAACGTATTATTAATGGGTACTACAATTGTTCTCATTCAGCTCTAACGAGTATCAGAATACAACTAATGGTTACATAGGTACATTTTATTTCACTCATTCAGCTACCACTCTTATCTTCAAATCGTATTTGTATAACAAATTTTACTGTATCGGTTAAACACCGTTTCAGACAATAATGATAATCTGCGGAAGTTGCAAGAGATAAGATACTCGTTATTTTGCTGAGACTTCTTTATACCTAAACTCTTTGCAAACATTCGCATTGACTAAATTTTGATTGCTCATGTTAAGAATTATCTCTGGTCCAGCAATTACACCTAGCAAAGCTTTTTGTAGATTGATTTGAGTGACTAGTAACAGGGCCCTCTCTTTTCTCCTCCTTAGCGTATCGAAGGCAAATATGGAGGAATGGATGGAAGGCAATCATACCGCAGAAGCCCAAAAGCTAGCTATGTCGACGGCGTTTTCTTCAGCTGTCATTAAATCCTGTTGTGAACGGCTGCATACTTGTTCCTTTCAGTTTATTCTTTTATACTTAAGCTCTATTTGAAGTTTTGTCGTTGCAATGTAATTAATAATTATCCCTTAGATTAAAAATTGGTCTCCCGCGCGGAGAACAATTCGTAATTTAAGAATGATCCTTAAGAATACCGGCAAACATGATAGATATTCGCCTCGGTAATGAACTAGGTTCAAATATGCCTCGTCCGTTGTATGCCTATAGCTTTATATTGTGTCAATCGGTCAAAGAATTATGCTCGTATCATTCCACTGATGGACTTGATGACTCCTCCGTGGCAGGGAATGGTTTTGCCATCACACTTGCCATGGTTGGTAGCCGGATCGACGATAGGCAGTAAGTGGCGGGACAAGATTAAACTTGATGTGGGCAAGATATATTATGTGATGCCCTGATGGATGACGCAAGAGGACAGATTTAACTCGGAATAAAAAAAACTTGAATTTTGATTCATAAAATGCAAACATCTCAACACATTGTAATTTCAAAACGAATGTGGTTACGTCCGTGCGTAGACAGACATATATTTGCTTGCTAGACTAGATGAGATGAGTTGTTTATGTGTATGTATTCGCGCTTGTGGGCCTTCGAAGCACTAGGCCCCTTAAACCTGCGAGACTGTAGGCGGATGCCCACGTCGCCCACCCTTTACGCCGCCGTCATAGGCAGTACCTTTAAAAGATTACGTGGGATGAGACGTGTTTTAATAAAATATTAAAGAGATGTTGTCAATAACATGATAATTTGTATTGTTTTTACATATTAACGAACTCTGGTTGCAAATGTTTTGGGAGATGGTGTTACTTATCATAGAGTGAGCTTTGTGCTTGTTTGCATCATACTTATGCTTATATAAAAACGTATTATAGATACGAGTGCCGCCATCTTTTTCACGAAGCGTTCATTACGTTAATGAACAAGAACCGATATGATTAAAAATAGATAAGTATGTATCGTGTAAGATTTTTGTAATAATGAAAGAAAAACTCAACAGATGGCGTCACCGGCTATAATTATAAAAATTTGATAGTATAATCTGGTCGCGTCGGTGGCTCAGTGGTGTGGACTGTCGCCTTCCTACGGGAGGGCTAAGGTTCAAATCCCGACACGTACCAATTTATTTTCGAATTTTACAAAATATATGTACGTTATCCAACGCTCTTACGGTGAAGGAAAACATCGTGAGGAAACCTTAATGCACGCCTGCGAAGAGATTCGAAGGTTGTGTGTGAAGTCGTCCAATCCGCACTGGGCCCGCGTGGACGACTAAGGCCTAATTACCCTATACGGGTAGGCTCGTGCACCTCGGTGGGGACGTTTAATGAGCTGATGATGATGATGATGATGATCTGGTCAAGTCTAGTCCACAGTGTAGTGTGTGTCTAGTTCTAATCGGTTCACAGTTATTTTACCACTGACAGATGTCATGGCACATTTCGTAAAGATAAACACTTAGATAGATAAACCCTTCATTGCTCACATTTTATAAACGGTTCACAAACACAGAAAAGTCAGACATATAGTGGGCAAAGGCGGCCTTATCACTACGAGCTCTTCCAGGCAACCTTTGAGTAGAAAAAGTTAAAGAAAAAGACAGGCAGTGGGCAAGTAAGGCATGACACAAAAAAAAAATAATAATAATAATAAAATCATTTTATTGCTCATCTTGACATACGATACAATAACAAAAACAAACATATTACAAAACATGATTAAAATATAAACATACATAAAAAAAGAAATTGCAATTTGATGGCTGAGCAAAAGGGGATGACTCAGCTTGAACTGACGCAAACAGCGGTCCTACGCAGCGCTGATTTTCAGCCGCCCCATCATCTCTCTAGTTAGATGTTAGATGAGAGGCATGTAGTTATGAGGGCTACTAAATTTTAACTCAGTTAAAGTAAACAATAAAAATTTTAAAATTTAATGCTAACTCCAAAGTGTGTGTGTGTGTGCGTGCGTGCGTGTGTGTGTGGTGTGCGTTGGTGTGTGTGTGGTGTGTGTGGCGTGCGTGCGTGCGTTGCGTGCGTGCGTGTGGTGGCGTGTGTGCGTGCGTGCGTGCGTGCGTGCGTGCGTGTGCGTGCGTGCGTGTGTGTGTGTGTTTATTTGATTTTGTGGATGATTATCTGTGTTGGCCGATTTGTGTTAATCTAGAAGAAATCTTTCAAATTTAATATTTTCCAGTGTTCTACTCTGAGATCTTCCGCAGCCAGCTGTTTTTTTAATAAAGCGATTTTGAATTTTTTCCTAAAACATTCGACACTCATATGTTTCGCATCGGTGGAGTAGGTTATTCCATATGCTGGCTGCGTAATACTTGAAAGATGTTTGATATCGTGATGATTTGTGCCTTGGTACCTTCAATAAGTTCTGTGTTAGGGTTCGACGATTCCTGTGGAAGTTATCTTCAATCCAATGAAGCTTTTCATACAGGTACTCAGGCTTTCCGCTCCACATCACTCTGTGGACTGTACATGCATAATTGAGTTCCCTTCTGGCTTTCATATTGAGAATACCTTTCCTGTTCAAGTATGGGGTTATAAATTCTCTCCTCGGCACATTATAGCAAAATCTAATGCAAGCGTTTTGTACTCGTTGGATGGATTTCTCAGTGCGTGAGCTTAGGCTAGGACCTATAATGGAACCACAGTAGTTGAAAGGGGACAGGACAAGTGAGTCAACTAATAAAAGTCGCAGCTCTTCTTTTAGGTAGGTTCTAATTTTATATAAAGACTTTAGTTTAATAAATGCGTTTTTAATTTGCCTATTAACATGTTGCTCATATTTCATATCACTGTCCTTGACCGAAAGGTCCTCCTTGCAGGTTTGAACTTTTTTCACCTGATTTTTGGTGCCCAATATTAATACTTGTGATTTAGTGGCATTTAAGACAAGAGAGTTTCTTTCTGACCATTGATATACATTACCCAGATCGGCATTAATTCTCTTGATAGCATCACTAGTATCTTTAGGGTTAAATGAGTAATACATCTGAGTATCATCTGCGTATAAATGATACCTACAAGTATCAATACTGTTTGGAAGGTCTGCAGTGAAAATTATAAACAAAAAAGGACTCAAAATGGGAACCTGAGGAACACCACGGGTTACTGGTTTTGAGGACGAAATGATCTTATCGCCATTGTTTTTATACGTCACAACAGTTTGCTCTCTCTTAGTCAGAAATGTCTCGAACCATTTGCAGGTGTTAGGTGTGAAACCATAATGAAGCTTTGCCAATAGTAATTGCGGTGTAAGCAGTCAATGCTCTGTGTAGTCCAAAAGTATTAATAAGGTAGCCAGGCCCCTATCCGACGCTTCCACAATATCATCAGTGACATGCAGCAAGGCTGTCTCTGTACCATGATCACGACGAAAGCCAGACTGAAACTTAGGAATGATATCTTAATCATCTAGGTAGGCAATAACTTGGTTAAGTACCACTTTCTCTAGTACCTAATAATAATATATAAGTTATTACTAGTACAACATAAATAAAATATGAATACATAAGTATATTAAAATATTAAATACATAATAATATACACAAAATAATATATTACATGATATTAAATCTATACTAATATTATAAATTTGTTTGTTTGTTTGAACGCGCTAATCTCAGGAACTACTGGACCGATTTGAAAAATTCTTTCAGTGTTAGATAGCTCATTTATCGAGGAAGGCTATAGGCTATATATTATCACGCTACAAGTAATAGAAGCGGAGCAGCATTGAAGAATGTTACAAAATCCGGGGGGAAATTTTCTTACTTGGAGATTCCGCTGCGTACGCTGCGTAAACGGATAAAGTTTAGCAAAAGTCATGCATGAGAGTATTGCTACCCTTTTAAAGGTCTACAAAAAAGTCCGCGACCACATATGTCTATATTTTAAGGTTAGCACACTATAACATATTTTTTGCTAAATTTTTTTTTCTAAAATAATGCATCATTTTGCGAAGCTATTTTCATAAATATGATATCAATCCTTATCCAAATAAATACATTATTTATCACAAGTACTTCATTTTAAACAAAGTTTCCCTTTACATCATTCAATTTAAATGAGATATCGCTAAAAGTTAAAGAGAGCGTTAGGCCAAAGTAACTATTCCACGCGGACGAAGTCGCACGCAAAAGCTAGTATTTATATAAAATATAAAATAATACATATATTAAATAAATAAATAAAATGTATATGAATATTCATAAGGAGAAATAGGCAAAATTACGAATCGGTATCCAACAAATGCTGGTGAAGTCCATTCTTAAAGGCCAAAATTGACTTTGCGTGACGATGTCAGCTGGCAACCTATTCCATAAAATTGCAGCTCCTACAGTAAAAGACTCTTTGAAGTAGTTTGAAGTAAAGGTTGGTATTATGTGTTTAATAAATAAATATCCGCTGACATTTACACAGCGCCATCGAACCCCAAGTTAACCCCATCTAACCCTAGTTATTAGTGCATGAACATGTCTGTTTGTAATGGTCTGGGTGTTTCTATGTATAATATGTATGTATTTACAAAAAGTATGTATATAAGTATGTTTATCAAAAGTCGAGCGCGCTAGACCAATACAAACAGACATGTTTATGCACACAAATATTTGTAGGTACTGCCCGGGGATCGAACCCGGAACCCTTGGTGTAGTAGCCGACGTCTCAACCATTACACTCAATGGGTATTCCAATATTCCTTTGAAGTTTCTACAAAAAGAAGTGAAATCCCACCAAAAACATTCTGTAAAAAATCTAGCCAAGTCTCGATGGACCTGCTTGATTATCACTAAAAAGTAATGAAATCAAGATAAAGACGTGCCAAGTCTAAGGTTCCTTACTGCGATTACTTTATTATTATGGTTGATGTTGTGTGACTTGACGTGACGTGACCTTAGACTTGGCACGTCTTTGTCTTGATTTCATTACTTTTTAGTGATAATCAAGCAGCTCTATCGAGACTTCTCTAGACTTTTTTCGGAATGTTTTTGGTGGGTTTGTATTTACTATTTATTTATTGGTGATATTACAAAATTGTTATGGGTAACGACCCAATTTTTCAATAGTCGTACTGCGTATGTGAAAGCCTGGAGCTACATAAGTTGATGAAACCTACAATCATTCATGCATTGAATACATCATTTAGTCATTTCAAAATGTATCAATAGTGTTGAAGACATTTATTCCCACTTGGTCGGATTCCCATATCGACGGATTCAGTACAGTCATATAGACAAATTCTAGTGTATATGTAAACATAAGAATTTTGTTTACTGTGTTCGTTTAATACAGTTTACACATTAAATACTTATCCTAAAGCATTTCCCGTAGGCATACAATCTTCATAGAGTAAAATTAACACATAAGCAATTTTTTCGAATGATGTTTTTCGAAACGGAAGCAGCATTTTATGACTCGAGATTAAAGCGTATGCCATTACATTGTTCAATAAAAATAATATCGCTAAGTGACGTGCAAGAAGATGAACAAATTGGACTAATTACATGAGATTGCACAAATAATATTTTTAAACCGGTTGTGCATTTTTGATTATTCTTTTTAATAATAATGATAATTCATAATTCATAAACATGGGTAATACAGGGTTGGTTAATGATTAAAGGAACAGCCATGATTCGCCATAGGCATATGACCTTAAAACTAAATAAAATTTAAAAATTAATTACACAAAATAAAGTCATCCAAATTAATTTCATTATAATAATCATTCTCATAAAATTAAATAACAAAAATAAATTATATAAATTAAATGTCAAATTTTATTGAAATTGATAATATAAATTTGTTCTATTCCATTTTATCATTTAAAAATATGTTAATGTCATAGTAAGCCTTTTTGGTAAGAAAGCCATTGAGTTCAGTTTTAAATTTGTGATAACTGGTCATATTCCTTATATATTGCGGGATTTTGTTATATTTTTATTAAATAAATGAAAATATTTTTTAATAACTGTTTTTCTTATTAACTGTATTCCGGCAAAATGAGAATCCGTCCATTTGAGAGTCCGACCAAGTGGGAATAAATGGTTGAAGAAAATAAAATGATAGGCTGTTTTATAAGGCTTTATTGTTATTCATTATCATACTTTATAAATAGTTATATTATATTTACAAATAACGAGTAATCATGAAGCGAGCAATGGATAATAATATTTATGAAGGTATATATTCGTCCCTTCAAGTTTCGTAATTAAGTTATTTTTGAAGAAGATACATTTTTTTTTTCTTATATTAAAAAAATTGATAAAAACTTAGAAGAGTCATGATGAAAGTTTCATGATGACTCTTCTAAGTTTTTAAAAGATAGTAAAATATTAATACCAAAAACACTCAACTCACAATTAAGTATGTAGTATAATATTAAAATAATCATTGATTTCATTAGTTCCAGAATGCTATCTTACATAAAGTATATACCGACTGTAGTTTATAAATATTTAAGATCAGCTTCAGCTGGAAAATATAAAAATAGGGGTGATGATTTCACAATAGGTTATCAATACCACTAATTCTATAACAAACTTAAAGTAAAATTAACAAAGTCATATACTAAGAATTCACTATTAACGTCCTCCAAAATTTCATAATGCCCATCATGACAAAGGTACAACTCTTGGCCCAAAATGTAGTGTCCAAATATTATGCTCTAGAAAATTTCTCATAATTCTATCATCTCTAAGCACATAGACATATTTATGAGCAAATTAGACACCATAATGCAACACACTCATAATATGAGATATGTTTTACCTTGGTATCAGAATAACCAATAAGATAATTAGTTAAAAATACATATCGGCTCATCTTATAGACTAGAATCGTCTGATAATCCAGATATCAGATCAGCTAGAATTTAACTTTGACTCCGGACTTCCGAGCGCTTCTGCTTCCGCGAGGGTATCAGGCATCTTAGTGCCTAGGGTCTCAGGCTGCGTGAGCACTAGAATGCCAGACAGCAGACCCATAGCGCCGAACAGGATCGACGGGATACCACTCCAGTAGATCATCTAAAATACATCATCATCATCAGCATACAACGTCATAATTAAGGGTGCAGGACTAACGATCAGCATAGCAGTAGGGTGATTGTGCTGAAATTCAATACTCGGATACATAGCTATGGGAAATAAGGTTGCAACCAGCACGCGGACACCATAAGAGACCAAATATCTGATGTCTCTGATGACGGGCGCAGTGCGGCATTGACGAAGAATAATAACTATCTACTATCAGTTGTGAGTCTCTTTCAATGTGTCTTTTTTATGATCAGGCGTGTCACTTACCATCAGGTGAACGTCTGGACCGTCCTATACACTTATAACAAAACCTAATATCTTTACCACATAAGTTAAACGCACAAAGTGACTGTTGACATATTGTCTTACCGCGGGATTGGAACCTACGAACCCCGATTCACACAGCGATCTATAACCAACTTGCAGACTACTAGACCACGGATGTAATCACATATAAAGATTCAGATACATTTATATTTATTCGATTAATAAAAGCTATTATTTATAAGCAGCTAAAGCAAAGCAAACAGCATAGAAACATCTTTTCGACGAAAACGCTGACAGTTTTGTAATTCTCTTTGTATATTAAGTAAGCCTTGATTAGAAAAGTGGAAAGCGGGGACAACTGAAGCAAAAAATAGGAGACCTTTTTCGGCAGATATCATATCATATCATTTAATGGTTCTCCGCAAGTGGATTGCGATTTCACATTAATTAGATGAGATTAGTTTCTTTCATGGAAAATTATTGATACGTAACTGCGAAAAAAGCATAGCTCTCACACAATTGTCTGCTTGATTGGTTGTAGCAAATGGGAAATGGATCACAATAAGGAGGTCTAAATAGTAGATAAATAGACTTAATAGTAGTATTTTTAAGAATAATTTTGTGCAACAGATATCACAAAGACAAGATTTTTTTATTAAAGTTTTTGCATGATAAGATAAACAGACTACTTAATAAATATCTCGAATATCTTATTCCTGTATCTACATCAAGTTCAATAAATATCAAGTAATCGTTTTATGGTATCTTAATAAACACTATAGATATGCCTATCTTTACCTATGTAGGTAAATTTTACATTGTTCTGACGTTATCTCTAAATTAATAACAATAGTTTAGATAGTTAATTTAGAGAAAATACGGGTTGTCTGTTTGTTCTGTTCCTTATTTTTATATACATATAATTATTTACCGAAAAATAAATATATCTAATAAACAAAAACTTACCAAAGCCGGAGTTAGTGGTGCAGTAATAGAGCCAATTCTTCCAATCATGGAGGAGAAGGCGAGCAAGCTGTGCCGGTACTGTGTTGGGTACAGTTCAGACGTGAAGAGATACAGCGACGTGAACACCAGGGAGATTCCAAACTTGCCCAGCAAGAACACGATGAGACGGAGCACATAGATGTCTGAAATGAGTAAATAAAAATTAAATTCAGGTTAATTCTGAAAAAGCATAACAAAGATTTGAATACGACTATGACATTTGATAATTTAAATAGTTTCCATTCAAACAACTATCGAGGAAAACAAAAGGAAACCCATTAATGATGAGGACAGTTACCCCAGCAATTGTTTGCCCATCTTCGGATTTATAATGACAAACGTTCGTGAAGTAGTTAAATTATTACGGATATAACACTAAACAAAATACTATAAGCAAAGTCGTGAAACATAATGACTTTTATGTCCACGTTTTATAAACTGTGTTTGCGCAGCAAACGTATTTTCCCTTATCACATTCGATAAAAAGATTAAAATTGCGACAGTGCAATTAAAGCTTTTAAGTAATGAACTATCGATTGTTGTTAATCCGCGTCACTATCCGATAAGAAATACTGGAGAACAATCAACTACCGTTAAACTAGACTAATAAATAACTAATAAATAAATAAAGGTTCTTGATATGAAATTGACATCGACAATCAGTCCAAGCAGATCAAGTGGTACTCGTATTTCATTCATGAAAACTTAATAACACTGTTGCTTATAGAATACTAATCCAAAAAGAAGTGTAAAAATCCTTGGTTTAATAACAATGGGTTGTAGTATTTTCGAAAGCGGCTTTCCATTTCACAGTTCACCGGTTTTTTTTACCCAGCGATATTTAATTTAATATCTGTCTAATAGGGTCTCACCCGGGTAACTAAATACAGTCAGAAGATGACAAATGCGACGCTTGTCAAGATACGATTTTAAAAAATAGAGCTTTCGCCTTGGTCTCAGGGGGGTTAGCAGAGATGATGGAAGGCCACTTTGCGCGGTCCTGACACACTTCCCTAGCTTCATTCACATCCATCAATCTTTTCATACAAGCTCTTTTATTCCTTTTGCTCGGGAACCCAGCCTTATTAAGGACTTGACCAATCTGGTCAAGGTAAGTCCTTCTGGGTCGTCACCACCTCGTGTACCCTTCCACATTCGCGATTTTTTCAAATTAATCTGGTTTAACAGCCATGGTCATGCACAACCTCAGAGAAGTCACTATTGAATTAAATAAGTTTTAACACAATATGGTAATAGGCATGCTTAGGATTTTTACATGTATGAGAAGTATGTACGCTGAGTATAGTTTGAGCTTACCTTTAGAAATAAAAGCAAAGGCAATATTGCAACCAGCACTGAGCAAGTAACCACCAGATAAAGTGGCCTTCCTGCCAATCCTGTCTAACAGCAAGACGGCTGTGAAGAAGCCGGGTATCTCGATGGCACAGGTCAGGATGTAGTTAAGGTAGATCTGGTTTGAAAGGCCGGCGGAGTTGATGGAAAGACCGTAGTACACAAAGGTAGTAGTGATCCACCAGATGGGGGTGGTGCATACACGTCGGAGGAGAACAGGTGATTTCACTATCGTCGACAGCATACTCGGCTCGTCCTATAAATAAAAATGTATAGATAAAGATTGTTTTAATTTTTATTGATAACAATTTTGAGTTCAATATTATGTGGATTAAGATCATAAATTAAAACTTAAGTTCATCCTATATCAGTGTTTAATGATGGGGCCTAAATATATTTATGTTACATTAGTAAACAATGAAGAAAATAAAACTTTACCGTTTTCGTCTCCGTCGGAGATTGAGGCGGATTCAGCAGGCCATACAACGACTTTTCGCTAATCTCCTTTTTGTTAACTCTGGCCACCTTTTCAAGGACCTCTTTAGCTTCATCAAACTTTTGTTTCGAAAGCAACCACCTGACGCTTTCAGAGAGGATCCAGTAATAACCGATGATCAGGAAGCAGGGGATGTGGATAGCCATGATCATGTAACGCCAAGGCTGGATCAGCCACGCCACTGAACCGAGGACCACTTGGCCTACCGCAAACATGGAGGAGCAGGTAGCACTTGTGACCACACGGTATTTAGGACCCACCAATTCCGTTGCTGCAAAGGAGAATTAAATTTATTTATTTTTATCATTATCGCTTGTATAAAATAATAGTTAAAAATAACGCATATCAACAATAAGAGGTATATTGTAGGAGAAATGAGGAAGTTGTACATACATATTTTTAAATAAAACATTACAAGGATACTAATGTAAAAAAGTGAATTGAGTCCTCGACTGTTAGGAAATAAACATTGTGTTTGATTTTACGGCAGTCAATGCTTAATATTTTGCATTTGAATATATAAAATAAGTTGGTTATGGAAAACCGGCGTTATGATTTCCGAAATACTAAATTTGGTGACAGAAACTGAAGAAAAAAATTACCAAAAACATAAGCAGAACTGAAGGTGCCGGCTCCCAAAGTAGTCTGAAGCAACTGCAGTGCCAGATACATAGGGTAGTTGACGGAGAAGGCCCGAATAAGACCAACCAGCGCCATGTTAAAGACGCTCACCACCAGCGCTACACGTCGGCCGAACCGGTCTGAGAAGTATCCTGTGATGGGGAGGACCAGCAAGGTTCCGACACTATTGAGGGTTCCAGATAGGGCTCGCAGCCACTCGTTGCAGGCCAAATCGAACTGGAAGATAAAACGGTAAAGATAGATTTTAGTTGACATGTAGGTATGTGGTTCTTTTTTCATATTTGGTACCATATTTATCAATTCAATTAACATATTTCAAGTGAGTGTGCGAGTAGGTCTCATTTTGTGGCCGAAATACGTCAGGAAAGTCATAGGTCCAATTCCACATCCGAAACATAAGCCCTACTTCAAATAATCGTAATGCATGTAGGTTGGGCTAGCGTCATAGGTTCCAAAGAGATTTAAGCAGAACAAAAATTTTTTATTGTTGGACAACACAAAGTACACCCATGTATTTTTCTGATCATTTTGTTTTATCAAATTGATAAGAAATATTCCGAAATTGGGAAACCCACAGATAATTCAGTGTATTGTAATGGCGTATGTAGACAGAAGCCAGCAGCGAAAAGGTATTTTCACAAATGTTTATCTTTTTTGTATTCTCAGGGTCATGGCAGATACTATTAAAGAATTCACAATATCCTACTGTTTTTGATGACTCCCACCTGATTAAATGCATGAATATAATAAAAAGTCTTAGATATTGCAATTTCACCGACTGAGTATTTGATCTCGAGATGATACTGCCGTTGCAAACTTCTTACTATAAATTTTCACCATCATCAGCTCAATATAATGTCCCCACCGTGGGGCACGGGCCTACCTGTATAGGGTGTTCGCGACCTTAGTCATCCACACGGATCCAATGCGGACTGGCTGGCTTCACGCACAACCTTTGAATTTCTTTGTGGACGTGCGCAAGTTTCTTTACTGTATTTTACTTCCCGTTAGCGCGTCAGATAAACGTACATATAGTATCGAAAATTCGAGAAGACATTGGTACATGGCGGGATTTGAACCTGCACGCTCTAGATCGAAAGGCAACAGTCCACACCAATGAGCCACCGACGCTCGATTCGATAAATTTTACTCACTTCATAAACAACGGAATTATCTCTGGCGTAGACGTAGCTATCGCAATTGATGGTTGAGTTCACGAAGAGCTCTGCTGGACATGATGAGAGCGAGCCGTTGATTCCTATGGGCTGGTAGCGCTGGCAACTTTGGAAGCCCGAGTCGGTGGACGGAACGGCGTTGGAGAGCCAATTGGGTTCGAAGTATGAGCGATCATTATCTTCGCCACATTCTGGGATGCGACACCTGAAAACAAAGTCAAATATATCAATTTTATAGGTTTGTTAATGAATCGTATGTCGATATCCGTTTTCAGATTCATTAGTATATTCTTTATCAGATTTGCATTAGGTATTTATTAGCTAATTCAAATTTCAAAGTGGAGTTTAAATAAAAAATATAACCATAAATTATAATTCTATTGAGTATAGGCATGATGACTGGGTCTTGAAATCTTAAGAACTATTTAATATTATTACAAATCTGGGTTAAATATAACGACGTGCTTACTCTCAGCTCGAAAACTTAGATTTTATGAATTTTATTAGTCTTCAAAGTTGGGCAAGTCCATTTTTAAAGTACATTAATTGTCAAAAATTTGTTAACAAAAGGATAACATATACAATTTAAAGCAACTTTTGCTATGAAACCGTTTTAGTAAACGCAACATTTAATGTGGTTGTAGTACAAAATTCACAAACTATGTGTACTAATTACTGATGCGTGACGTCATAACTAGGTAGCCATTTGTATGAAGCGTTTTTGGGAAAGTCCATTTTTGTGTTATTAGAATTGGAAAATCTCTGTGAGTTTTAATGTTAACGGAGTAATTTTTTTACCAATGTTTCTATTATTGTGCGGTCCATCGATATAATAACAGAAAAAAAAATTGTCATCATGCCTATTGTACGTGCCATATGTACAAATTATTCAAGTTCATTGATTAAGTTTAGGCAAATAACTAGTTTTTTTCCAAATATCTAAAATGTTTCCCGGTTTTTATGTTATAATGGTTTCATTCATAATTCACGGATTGAATATCTTTGTCTAATTACTGGTACATCGTAAAATCTGTTACTAACCAGCAGTTAGTAACAGATTTTACATGAATCTCCAGGTATAATGACATATCTAATAGATAAAGTTATCAATATTTATTGCGTCGTCCAATAAATCGTACAAGAAGGCATTTATATTTTAGAAAAAAGCATAAGTTCTTACATTTGGGTTAGATTTGAAGGCTTTGGAAATGATTAAGTAGACATTAACTTATTTTAGAAGTATACCAGCTAAGTGGATTTATCAATCTGTAGTTATATAGGACGTAGAAGCATAGAAAAAAATACTAAGCCGATACTAGTGGCTTATTAACAAGTAAACATGAATTTCCGAATATTTGGGTAACATTTTAGCAAAGAAGCAGAATACTCAGCTCTATTTAATTAAAGCTCACGAGATAGAATACAGTTTGGTATACATGAATACTGTATGTGATAACGTGCTCTCAAAAATGTTTATAAATTTAGTGTCAAAGTCAAAAGTCAAAATCCATTTAATAAAATTAGGCTTACAGAAAGCACTCATGGACGTCAAAAAAATATACAAAAATACAATTAAAATACTAAACTAAAAATATGAATTTTGATGCTTGAAAAAAAGTGCTTCAGTGGTTTGGCCTGTTGAGAAAGAAGCACCTAAGAAAACTCAACAGTGCAGCCTTTTTTAAACAATCACTCAATGTAAAAATATTATAAACACTGCAATAGCTGAGCAGTTTAAGACCACGGATTTTTAGAGTTATATAAAGTATATAGAGTTCCATTACCTGTGAGGAACGGCAGCAGCAGAAAATATATATTCGCTCATAAACGCCGACATCGCAAGCGGAATAGCGACCAGCAGGAGATTGGTCAGCTGAAACCGACCGAACTGGCCAATTTCGTTCACCAACACATCGTCAAGATCCACAGCCTTACTTGGTTCTTCACTATTGGGCTGGTGAGCCCCATTCTCTTTAGCCTGTGACATGTTTGTTACTACTTGCACATTCGGCACGGGGGCTCAAGTTGCTGATCCAGACCCAAATGAATTGACCGTATTCTGCGAATCACTATATGTTGATTCTTCACGATCGTAATCTGTGGTATTGTAAATTGAGATATGCTTGATAAATTGGATTAATTATTGAAATAACTGATAATTAGATAAATAGAAGCGATATAGCATGTGCGTAAAGAACGCTACTTATTTTTTTATCTTGACAATGGTTGTGATACAATTCTAATTGGTGAACACATTGAATTCAAATCAATAATGTCAAAGCTATCAGAGTATGTTTGATTAGAGTTGTATACTCGTACATGAAAAGGAATTAATTATTTCAACTATCCGTGATTTGAGTTTGCGTGATACACCTTAGGCTGCATCGTCACTTTCCATCAGGTGAGATCGTAGTTATACGCAATCATTTTTTTGTAAAAGTTTAATAGAAATGGATGAACGCAACTTAAATTTATTTATTTATTAAGGAATCCAACAGCTTACTTATCCTTAGTCCTATTATTTCCCATATCTTCAACCACTCCCTTCGATCGGGTGTTTTTCCTACTGCCTGGAAAGATGCTCAAGTGATACCCCTTCCAAAGAAACCTAATCCTGCTTCATTATCTGATTATCGCCCTATATCTATTCTCCCATTTCTAGCTAAAGTTTTGAGCGTCTCGTTTATAATCAGCAGCTTAGTAATTTCCTTTCTATTAATAATCTCCTAAATCCTTTCCAATCTGGTTTCCGTCCTGGTCATAGTACGACTACAGCTCTCGTGAAGATTACTGATGATATTCGCCGTGGTATGGATACCAGAAGTTTGACTGTGTTGGCGTTGTTGGATTTTAGTAACGCGTTTAATACCGTTGACTTTGATATCCTTATCGGCCTATTACGCTC
This sequence comes from Leucinodes orbonalis, assembly GCA_019425675.1. NCBI lineage: Eukaryota > Metazoa > Arthropoda > Insecta > Lepidoptera > Crambidae > Leucinodes > Leucinodes orbonalis. The sequence continues at coordinate 44,539 of PQWD01004069.1, forward strand.
CCTTAACTTATCTCCAACGGTGCTTGGTTGGTTCCATAGTTACTTGCATGGGCGCAGACAGCGCATTCGGGTTGAGAATTCATTTTCTGCATGGCGTTCTGTTTCCTCTGGCGTCCCGCAAGGTGGTGTTCTGTCCCCTCTCCTTTTTTCTATTTTTATTAATACTATTACTCATAATCTCACTTCTTTTTACCATCTATATGCAGATGATCTCCAAATTTATTCGCAAGGTAGCTTGGACAGTCTCCACAAAGTAATTCATACCATTAATGCTGATCTATCTCGAGTTTTGGAATGGAGTGAAGCTTTTGGGCTCAAGGTCAACCCAAATAAAACTCAGGTCATTGTTATAGGTAGTTCGTGGTTGGTTTCACGTATTGATTGGGATTTAATGCCCTCTATTATTTTCGATGGAGTCAATATACCTTTTAGCAAAGTTGTGAAAAATCTAGGTATTCTCATGGATAGTTCTCTTAATTGGGAGAAACATGTCGGTGAGGTGTGCAGGAAAATGTTTGCATCAGCGAGTTCTCTCTCTCGGCTTCGGAACTTTCTGCCTATACCTACTAAAATTGCTCTTGTGCAAACTCTGCTTATGCCTATCCTGGACTATGCGGACTGTTGCTATTCTGACATAAGTGAATCGCTTCTGAATAAGCTTGAGCGCCTCCAAAACTTCGGTATACGCATTATTTTCGGGCTGCGTAAATACGATCATGTGTCTCAATATAGGGCACAGTTAAAATGGCTAACTGTTCGTCGACGACGCGATCTACATATTCTTTCTCTTCTTTACAATATTTTATTCAATCCGTGTTCTCCACCTTACCTCAAGGTATTCTTTAATTTTCTTCCTTCTTCTAAAAGTGAGAACTCGCGATCTTGCCGGAAACTTCATCTTACTGTCCCTTCACATTCCACCAGTTATTTTTCAAAATCTTTCGTTGTTCGCTCCATACTATTATGGAATTCTCTTCCCGTATCTATTCAAAATTCTCACTCCTTACCTATTTTCAAATCTCGTGTTAAATCATATTTCCTGTCTCTAATTCATACTTGACACCGGAATTTTAAATTTCTCTTCTTTTTCTTTCTCTTCTTATAGTTTGATAGCACTTATGTGAATGTATGTATATAATGTTTCATCCAAGGTATATGCGTAGATACTGTTTATATGTATGTATTTGTGTATGTATGTTTTGTAATTATATTTATTGTATTTTATTATTTTTATATAACTTAGGTTCTAACTTTTGCACAGCCCAATTAATCATTATTAATAAAGTATCCTCTTCTGAAGGTTGTCTGGAAGAAATTGCTTTTAGTAATAAGACCGCCTTATTTGTACACTTTTTGTTCTGTCCATGTTTTCCCTTGTAATATGTTTTATGTGCAATAAAAGTTTATTATTATTTTTAGGGTATCAACATATTTTCACAGCATTACGCTGGTATAACCTGTAATACGGGTTTTCACCAAGTATTTACAGGTTTGTGGTGATTTACAGGTGGTATCAGTGTTTATGTTGTAATTGTCATCTAGCTGCAGGAACTTTCGAACTATTCGGCATGTATTTAGGATAGCTGCTTTTTGGAGTATACTTATTATGTTTTCCTCAATGTTGATTATATTTAAACTTATGTATATGGTTCGGGACAACTCCAGTGTAGAAATAACAATTGGCACTATGTACACTTTTTCTTGTTTCCAAACTCTAATTACTTCTTCTCTTAATTCTGTATTTATTTACTTTTTCTGCTATAGTTTTTTGAATGTTGTGGGTGTTCGTACTGCAATATCAATTAAGTATGTGTTTTATTAGCCTTGTCTTGTAAAGTTATGTCCGGTTATTGTGATGTATTGTTTTATCTGTTAATATAGCTCGATCATAGTAGAGTTTATATGAATTGTTCTAATAGTCTGTAAAATATTTAGTGAATATTTTGTAAGATATTTATCTTGCTGTATCAGTTTATGTTTATGTGCTAGTTTTTGGTGTATAATATTTGTGAGTTGGTGTGTCTATGTTGTAATCGTTCTGGTAAGGGTTGCACAAGCCCCAGTTATATGTTGAATAGTTTCGGATTGTGTGTGACATTTGCGACATTTATCATTTGTGATGGAGGTGTCTTTTATTATATATTTTTTGAAATTTTTTGATTATTATTATTATTATTATTACTTATAACTTATAGGACATAATAATTTTATATAGTGACACATTAGCCTTCTTAAATTTTCCAAAGACGAATGGTTCATATTATACGCGTAAGACATACTGGAGACAGGTGCAAAAAACGGCAGATTTTTATCATAGAGAAATATTTAAAAAGAATCTACAAAAACAATATTTCACAAGCCTGATGGAACGGCGGAAACTATCTTCTCATAGAAGATATCAACATTAGTATAAGTTACATTATGTTAAGTTACAAATGTGCTGGTTACAAATTTAAAGAACCTCAAATATTAGTGCCTGGATATCTTTATTCTTAAACATGATAATAAAGAGTTGGTACCTACCTAGACATTGGAACTGTTTTTCCTTTTAAATATGTAGTGGCCTTGGCGTTGCAGACTTGACCACATTTAGCGCAAATGTCAAGAGTGGATTTTGAGCATCATAATGTTTTTTTCATTTTTAATTATACATAAATATAAATGATCTAAGCATCAGCACTTCAGCAGAATAAAATCAGTAGGTTTTGTTTGTCTACAGTTTTATTAACGTTTTTACTGAATCATCCTAAAGAAGTTGACATATCATATATTTCCGATGAGATTTTTTTATTTTCAGTAAAAAACAATTCCACTTTCCTTGTTAATTCCAAGTCAATAAACCATAATCAAGATATTCATGGTATCAATATATACAATACACGTGATCTTTTTATTATTGCTGATAATCTAAAGGTAGGTTTGTTGTCGCTTTATGACACTTTAATGTTAATGGAATTATAAATAGTAGACATTTTTTTATTTTCAATTACATAGGGGGTTAGTAGGTGATTGGCACGAAATTCGTTCGCATGAATGTGCAAAACGGCCCTTTAAAGTTATTATTTAAGTACTCCATTCGCCCGAATTTATTTTTATAGCGTGCAAATCGACCCGTTAAAAAATTGGTTGTACACTTTTCGCACACTTAACAAAAATTGTACTATACAACGTAAATATGAAATTATAATATTTATAATCCACTTTATGGCAATCAGACTATTGCTACGATTTCTTTCCTGTTGTCACTCGGTGTGCGTCAAGATTGGAACTAGTAAGTACTGGGACTTCATAAATAAATTAGAGGTTCTTCCTTCAAATGGAACTCTTCCAGTTAAAAGCTTGTTAAATTCATAAAAAATAAGCAGAAGGTACTAGGAGAACATATAAAACCAAGAGGTTATAGTTTCATTAATAACCACTTATGTTCAAATCACACATACCTATTTAAAATTATATCGGTAGAGTTGCGTCACAGGGATTAAAAAAAAGACGGGAAGTGATGACTATGAGTGAATAGACGTAAGGTAGTAGTCGCCATAAATTAATACCATGGTGTGGAAGCAAGAACAAATAAGTATTTTCTTCAACATAAGCGCCACCTATACGCTAGGTAATGACCAAAACAATAAATGTTGCCATACACAATTAATTCCCACTTTAAAAAAAATAGAGAAGTTAGAAGTAGAATATAGTACTAATGTTACTTCAAATAAATATAATATTAATAAATATAATATTTGAAACACATTTTTCAATCGATAAAAATACATTAGGGCCAAACGCGTACTAAAATAATAATATTTTTAAAAGAGGTCGTTTTGCACATTCGTGCGAACGAATTTGGTGCCAATCACCTTCTGAGCGGTATAGTACCAAAATATAACCATTTTTATTACTTTGTGACATTCATTGAGGCTCAGCCGGCATTTTCTTGTCTCAAAAGTAACTAAGACTGATAATATGGCAAACGTGAAATCGGTTACCAAGGAATCGCACTTTATCATTCACCGAAGAGATTAGCTGTAGATTTTTATATGATAAGTGCGAATAAATTTAATCACCCTATACGGTAGGCTCGTGCCCTCGGTGGGACGTTTAATGAGCTGATGATGATGATGACGAAGGGCTATTAGTGGCAATTGACCTGGTTAAGTGAAGTAGCATATGAATTAGAAGGCTAGAAACGGTCCGCGTGAAAATCATAGGAGCTTCGTTCAGCAGTGGACATATTAGGCATAATGAAGATAAGGATGAGGAAGAAAAACCTGGTATTTATATTCTGTCACCGTATCAGGTGAATGCAATTTATTTATCTTTACAATTACTTAATCGATTAGGTACCGCACATGTATACTATATTACTTCCATAAAGTAATAACATAAATTACTACGTAATACTGTGTAATCCGTGTGTTGTTGTGCAAGGTTTTATTGTTTAATATGAAGATTATGCTTATAGAAGCTAAGTACCTACTTGAAAGGTTTCGCACGACTTTTTTGCATTAATCCTTTTTGTAAGCTTGATTCTAAAATCATCTTACTTTAATTATAGTTTTGTATAATAATAATTAACTAGGTTCCATAAACTTATGTTAACCGCATATAATAATATACTAAACCCCAAGATGTCATATGTATAGATGTAGACTTGCATTGCTACGCTACGCTATCCTGCAATTTAAGTGCAAATTACGAAGCCACGGCCGGAGGATCGAAAAAAAACCGAAATTTAAAATAAAACTTTAATTAAAAAAAANGCTAGGTAATGACCAAAACAATAAATGTTGCCATACACAATTAATTCCCACTTTAAAAAAAATAGAGAAGTTAGAAGTAGAATATAGTACTAATGTTATCAAATAAATATTATATTAATAAATATAATATTTGAAACACATTTTTCACTCGATAAAAATACATTAGGCGAAACGCGTACTAAAATAATAATATTTTAAAAGAGGTCGTTTTGCACATTCGTGCGAACGAATTTGGTGCCAAACCTTCTGACCGGTATAGTACCAAAAATATAAAAAAAATTATTACTTTGTGACATTCATTAGAGCTCAGCCGGCATTTTCTTGTCTCAAAAGTAACTAAGACTGATAATATGGCAAACGTGAAATCGGTTACCAAGGAATCGCTACAATCTTTATCATTCACCGAAGAGATTAAGCTGTAGATTTTTATATGAATAAGTGCGAATTAAATTTAATCACCCTATACGGGTAGGCTCGTGCCCCTCGGTGGGGACGTTTAATGAGCTGATGATGATGATGACGAAGGGCTGTTAGTGGCAATTGACCTGGTTAAGGTGAAAGTAGCATATGAATGTAGAAGGCTAGAAAACGGTCCGCGTGAAATCATAAGAGGAGGCTTCGTTCAGCAGTGGACATATTAGGCATAATGAAGATAAGGATGAGGAAGAAAAACCTGGTATTTATATTCTGTCACCGTATCAGGTGAATGCAATTTATTTTATCTTTAGAATTACTTAATCGATTAGGTACCGCACATGTATACGAATATTATGTATTAAAATGTATCCATAAAGATAAATACATAAATTACTACGTAATACTGTGTACATCCGTGTGTTGTATTGTGCAAGCTTTTATTGTTATTAATATGAAGATTATGCTTATAGAAGCTAAGTACCTACTTGAAAGGTTTCGCACGACTTTTTTGCATTAATCCTTTTTGTAAGCTTGATTCTAAAATCATCTTACTTTAATTATAGTTTAGTCGCTTCTGACCTTAATCTGGAGGAAAAGTCAAAATACAGTCGACGATGCCAGGTCATTCAACCTTGACTTGGGTAATATGGCGACCCATTTCGGTGTAATGGTTGAGATGTCGACTACTATACCAAGGGTTCCAGATGCGATCCCCGGGCAATTGTGTGCATGAAAATGTCTGTTGTTATGGTCTGTGTGTTTTATTTGTATTATATGTATGTCTTTACGAAAAAAGAGTATGTAACCAGTGTTGTCGCTCGATAGTCGACTATTCATAAGCTATCGATAGTCTGCCGATAAAACCAACTATCGATAGTGCAACACTGTTGATAGTATTGCACTTTCGAAAGTTAGCCTTTAATCAGTAGTATTGCCACGATCGATAGTATCGATTGTAATGTCTATATTGAGCTACGATACTATCGATAGTATTGCAGTGTATCAATACTATTGCGCTATACTAAGCTATCGATAGTATCGATAGGCCTATCGATAGTATAGATGATTTTCGAGGTAAACTATCGATAGTTCAACTATCGATAGTTGGGCAACACTGTATATGTATAAGTATGTTTATCAGGTGTTTAGTACCCGTCATATATATTAAGCTTCACGCTTAACTTGGGGCTAAAGACGTTGTGTGCATGTCAGTGGATATTTATTTATTATATTTATTCCTTGACTCTGATATACAATGATGTAAAAAAGTATGGATTCGTGATATGCTCACAAAACAATCGAAAAAAGTGCTGCATGCAGCGACAGCACACATACACATATTTCGAATTTTGAACACATTAACCTTAACAAAAGAGTACAAACTGTACTTTCTTTGGCGGTTCGTTTTTGAGGCACGGTGGCGTATCTACCTTTATATATACAGAATATTATTGCTGATATACGATATATTTCGCATTTGTATGTAGTCAAAACCGTATTTGCTACCATCCTACAGTTGGGCCCGTGGTTTCAAGAGGCAATGTTCGATGAATGGAATATCGACTGAACGATTGTGCGAATACAGTTTTTTGCGAAACACCATTTTATCGACAAACGCTGCTTCGCCTGAATGCAGCTGCATCGATTTATTTACTTTATGGTAAACTCGAGTCACCTTGGTAGATACCACCGCTGTGCTAGATATCGTTCCGTGAAATAAGACTGCTATGCACTTTTGTGTGTCGGGATGCGAGCACTGTAGCTAATGAAATTACCGGGTATAAAAGACCTTACATTTGTTGTATCGGGTGATGAGCACAGTGCGGAATTAATCGTGAAAAATAACTGTTTATCAGTTGTTAGTCTCCTCCAATGCCACTCTGTCATGGTCAGCTTTATCACTTACAATAAAGTGAGGGTCCTGACCGCCCTGTTCACTTCGTAACAAAACATTTTGTACGAGAAAAGGCGCAGTGATGGCGGTAGGGCCCCAGGTTGGTACCACCGCAGTGCCAGATATCATCCTGTGAAACAGGAGTGTTATGCACTTTTGTGTGTCGGGATGCGAGCACTGTAGCTAGTGAAATTACCGGGTATAAGAGACCTTACATTTGTTGTATCGGGTGATGAGCACAGTGCGGAATTGATCGCGAAAAATAACTGTTTATCAGTTGTTAGTCTCCTCCAATGCAACTCTGTCATGGTCAGCTGTATCACTTACAATAAAGTGAGGGTCCTGACCGCCCTGTTCACTTCGTAACAAAACATTTTGTACGAGAAAAGGCGCAGTGATGGCGGTAGGGCCCCAGGTTGGTACCACCGCAGTGCCAGATATCATCCCGTGAAACAGGAGTGTTATGCACTTTTGTGTGTCGGGATGCGAGCACTGTAGCTAGTGAAATTACCGGGTATAGAGACCTAACATCTGTTGCCTCGGGTGACGGGCGCAGTGCGGCATTGATGGAGGACAATAACTGTCTATCAGTTGTTGGTCTGCTTTAATGCCGCTCTGTCATGGTCAGCTGTATCACTTACAATAAAGTGAGGGTCCTGACCGCCGTGTTCACTCCGTAACATTACTATAATGACACATCACCATATTTTGTACGAGAAAAGGCGCAATGATGGTGGTAGGGTTATGGCGTAGCCGTTAGTCGTCGGCCATCGCATGAAAGATCGAAAATTATTTCGCGTCCTTCCGTGTTTCGGCAAGCACTTTGAGCCGTTGATTTAGATAGAGCCGATGATAGTGTTGGATTACGGACCAATCTTACCATGGCCTTGTAAGCCTCGCAATGAAAATTAGTAGACGATACGTTGTCTTACTGTTTGCGTCTTCCATTAGTCAAAGTCGAAATCCATTTAGGCAATTAATATTCATAATTAAAGTTAATAATTTGGTTTGGGTTTAGGTAGTGCTATAGTATATATCATCATCATCAGCTCATTAAACGTCCCCACCGAGGGGCACGAGCCTACCCGTATAGGGTGATTAGGCCTTAGTCGTCCACGCGGGCCCAGTGCGGATTGGACGACTTCACACACAACCTTCGAATCTCTTCGCAGGCGTGCATGAAGGTTTCCTCACGACGTTTTCCTTCACCGTAAGAGCGTCGGATAACGTACATATATTTTTCGAAAATTCGAAAATACATTGGATTTGAACCTCAGCCCTCCCGGTAGGAAGGCGACAGTCCACACCACTGAGCCACCGACGCTCTTATAGTATAGTATATGTCTGAGTATCATTTTAATTGGCTTAATTGTTGGAATAGTATAATCTAATTGAAACGATATTCACACATTCCAAAACATCTAGCTATATTATTAGTTCATCTAAGTATCAAAAGCCATTTGCAATAATTTTATTATATACAATGATGTAAAAAGTATGGATTCGTGATATGCTCACAAAACAATCGAAAAAAGTGTTCCGAATGCAGTGACAGCACACAACACATATGTCGAATTTCGAACACATTGACCTAAACAAAACAGTGCAAACTGTACTCTCTTCGGCGGTTCGTTTTTGAGGCACGAATGGCGTATCTACTTTATATATACAGAATATCATTGATTATATTCAAAATTGAATGACAATAGCCGGTATATAATGAGGCCATACACAATATTATCATATTTATATATGCCAATCATCAGTGTACACCTAATTAAATACAGCTGTATTATTATTAAGGGAAAAAAATTGCTACATAGAATGATTCATCCATAAAGCATGTTTATCAACTTAAGTCATATATTTATACGATTTTTAAATTAATATTTTGTTTGATATCATTCAAATTCACCTAAACATGCTGTCGAGGTAAATTTATATGTTCACAAAACAACTGAAAAAAGTGTTCCGAATGCAGCGACAGCACACATACACATGTTCCGAATGAGCGTGCATTTACCTAAACAAAGAGCCTACAACTGTATTGTGTTTGGCGGTTCGTTTTTGAGGCACAGGAGGAGTATCTACCTTTATATATACATAACATCATTGTGGTAATTTCGCTAATTTTAAAATGTGCTAAATAAAATTAAAATAAATAAAGCTCACACCTTGGTCCGCGAGGGATAGGCAGAGATGATGGAACGCCACTTTGCGCGCTCCTCACATACTTTCCTAGCTTCATTCACATCCATAAATCTTTTCATACAAGCTCTATGATTCCTTATACTTGGGACCCCAGCCTTCTTAAGGACTTGACCAATTTGGTCAAGGTAAGTTCTGGGTCGTCCCCGGCTCGTGTATCCTCCCACATTCGCACAACAAAATGTGCTCATAGGTTCGTAATTGTGTCTATATAAAAAAAAACACTCTTTCGTTCTGTGGCTGGGTAAATTAAAGGTACTTACTCCTAAGCATCAATAAGAATAAATAATTAAAGTTGTGCGAAATTCTCACGAAATTTGCTCCTCATATCTATGCTGATGATACTTATTTTAACTTTAATATTTTAATAAAGATAAAAATAAACTTACCGCGTAAGTGTTCTTATTGAAAAAATTTAAAACTACTACGACGTTGCTTAATATTGTTACCAAAAACGTAAGATAACGAACTCAACCGGTTCTTTAAATGGCACTGACAACTCTCATATAATAATTTCCAATACTTTACCAATTTTATAATTGATATATAATTTATTCTAAAATAATATAAGTCTAAATGTAGTAAGAGTGGGTACAGTACGCGACAATTTGATATGGCAATTTTCTAGTGTTGTGACATCACTTATTAGGTTGGTAGTTTATATCGACATTTTTTCATGCAATAAAATAAGAGCAACACTAATTAAATAAGGTGTATTACAACAAAGATAAAAATAATTCAGGTTTATACGGTAGACGCTATATTGAGCTTGGCACTATGTTTTTCTCTTCAGAATGGTATAATGAAAATTCCATAATCCTTATCGACTCGATAAGAAGATTTGTTGTCAACGAATCTATCGTATAGCAGAATAAAATAATAGGACCATCAATACCCGAATAATCAGATAATCCAAGCATTACAATTTGGGTACCTTCATTTATCTGTATGCAAAACCGATAATGGATCCTCGGTTATCGTTAACTAGTTTAATCGTTATTTACAAACTGATGAAATATTTTAGTGGTTTTAATAATATGTACTGAGCCCCTGACAAATAAAAAGATGTAAATGACTTAACAAGTATCGGCCGTGTACAAGATCAAAGTCAAAATCTTCAAGTTTTAGGCTCACTTTAAGCAGTAATTAACGTCAAATGGTTTGACATGTTGATTCCACGTCCGCACCATTATTATTTTATTCCATTTTTATTATTTCTGTATGTTTCTGTTTTCGAAAGTATGACATTTTTTATAATTGATTTGGTTATTTTCTTATTAGGATTGTATTAAAGGAACTTTGATATATATAAATACTTAATACGTTTATATTGTAAACGCACATTTTTTTAAAACATTAACTACTGAGTTTCTTGCTGGATTCTTTCAGTGGACAACAACAGTTCGAACCAGTGATAGGAACAAATTTGACATTCATAAGTGTTCTCTATAGACATAAATAGAGTAAATATATATTTTCATTTTTCAAAACACACAAAACGAAACACACAATCAAAGCATTTATATCATCATCTTGGCAAGCGTTGTGTAGGACGCTCTCCAGCCGGATGGACCTGCAACTTGCGAGAGGTTGCTGGTGGAGGCTGGTTGAGACTATCGGAGGACCGGTATATCTCTCGCAAAATGGGGGAGACCTATCCATACTAGTCCAGCAGCGGACTGCTTTAGGTTGAAGAGAGATATCAATGTACCGTAATGTAACCTATTTCTCTCGACAAAAGGTCACGCTTTTAGTACAGCTGTGGTCCAGACTGAACAGTGAGATAGCCAGCCTATAACGACCTACTACAGAGTTACAGGCCTTCCCACACTGCATAGCCATGGGGGAATTAAGCCTTTACTGACGGCCTTCGAAGCAAGAAGGACTCAAGATAATATTTATTACATAATATCCTTGCAGAGCGTCGGTGGCACATTGGTGAGGACTCTTGCCTTCCGATCTGGAGGGAGAGTCTTATTAAAATTGCATTTACATTTATTCGACACTGTTACGGTGAAAGAAACATCATAAGGAAACCTGCGCACGCCTATACAGAGATTCAAAGGTTGTGTGTGAAGTCGTACAATCCACACTGGGCTTGCGTGGACGACCAAGGCCTATACACCCTTACCGGATAGGCTCGTGCCCTGCAGTAGGGACGTAAAATGCGCTGATGATGATGATGATCCTTGCAGTGAGACGTTATAGGCTGATGGTACTTATTTAACTGTCTAGGTAACACGGTACATGGTATTCAGCCTAGTGACAGACAAACATGCGGAAGCGGACTTGTTCAAAGATTTTCCGGTATATTCCTTATAAGCGTCTTATATTTGAAGAATCGTCTACATTAATCTTGGGCCTTTATCATAATTATTATATTTTAATTGATAAAGTTAAGGCGATTAATATATGATGCAAGACCATCACATTTTCCATCACTGCATTTGCTACAAATACATTTACTTCACTTCAAGGTAGTTCTCTGCTAGACTAAGGACCTTATCCGTTAGGAGTTTATTTCATCATCATCATCATCATCAGCTCATTAAACGTCCCCACCGAGGGGCACGAGCCTACCCGTAGAGGGTGAGGAGTTTATTTATTTTAAGGATAATAGGATTAACAAACACATGCTTAATTACAGTTATTCGAAATATTAGAAAACCGTAACAAGTCTCACTAAAAAAATTAAAAGCTTTAAAAAAGCTATAGTTAGTATATGGGATTTGCCATAAGCTCCACGCTTATCAAGTGGATTGGTATTACCTTTTGATAGTAAAACCTTTAAAGGGGTTTTCATAGGTTTCAAAATATCAGATTTACACTCTAACAGGAAATACTCAGGAGAAACCGCGCGCGCTGTTATTTTTTCACGGTAAAACGGAGCGACGAATTGTGGTCATTTTTAGTAAAGATATTTCAAGGGATTTAAAAGTGACGTAAGCTTCTTTTTATCTCATTCTAATCACTCCACTTTCCTAAAATAGGGGTGGAAATTTGTTTGGAGCATTCCGTAATTTTTAAAGGTAAAAAAGTCCATTTTTATTTTCCTCTAGCACCTAAATAGTATAAATAAGATACAAATTAAATGTCGAAAAATAATTGAATTGAATTGAATGGAGGCTGGATAAGAGACACGAAAGCCTGGGATATCTGGTACCGCATGGGGGACATGTTCAGCAGGGGACTAACATAGGATGAAGAGATTCGAAATCAAATATCCTGGTTCACCGCAATAGGCCTACATTCGTAACCACAGACATCCGATAATACAATGATACTGGACGAGCCGCCAAGTTTATAGGCAGTCCCAGTATCCCAATACTTTTCGGTTCTTACCTGTGAAAAGTTATTATATTTCTTGGTAAATTTACTGATTCCTTGCGATGATGGCATGTTACAATTGCACAGGATGGCATTTTGGGAAAAAACGGTAATTTCTTCTAACATTGTGCGTCTGACTCGTCTCACAGAGCGTAAACTGGCAGCCAGTATATGCTCGTTGAGCTTACATTTGTCGCACTTAAAAACGCGGCTTGCCCTATCTCCTGTATTGGGAAATCTGTGTTCGTAACTATTATTTTCGTAAATGACTTTTGGCAACCATTAACAATCTTTATATTGATAAAAAGAGACGGTAGCAATTAAATGACGCAAAACTGCCTTACTTCCAATCAGTCCTTATGTTTCTGATTCTATTTCCGGTGACGCTTTATCGTTGTAAAACATTTTATTAGAGATTCTTTAATATTTATTTATTTATTTGGAAGACCAACAGCTTCAAAACAGTATAAAAAAATCACAATAATAACAATAAGCCAATTACAGGTCTTCACTTATAGCAATATAATGAAATCAACTTAACTACGATAACAACAAATCACAGATATAACAAAACAAATAAACATATATATTCAATATATATATATGCACATATATACATACAAATACATACATTTATATACATACGTACACACAAAAACCTATACATTGAAGAATTGCCCACTTAATGCTTTCCTCGCCGCAACCACACTAGTGTTAAATAGGTCTAAGTCGACAGATTTAGCTACTTCATTAAAATTATCACAAGCACGCCACAAGTATTCATTTTGTCTGTAGTTAGTTCGAGACATTGGAAGAAACAGTAACGTGTTGTTTCTAAGGGGCCTAGAAGGCATATTTTTACATGAACCTGATCTCGATATATGTTGTATAATCTAAACAATTCATTGGGATAAACTGATAAGTGATAACATAAATATTCAAAGCTTATGTATAAATGAATTGGCATTATATTTAACCAGTAATTTCATTATGGTGTGGTTTTTCACACATTTTAGTGCTTTGTGTTAGCTCGCAGAAAAAATCCCTCTAGTAGCAGTAGTCCGGTTGTTAGTTCGGTTGACCGGACTACTGCAACTTTTTAGTTACAATAGTTCGGTTCGAACTGAGCACCGGACTGTTGCTACTTATTCAGTAGTAACAGATCGGTTAATAAAGTTAAGTTATAGTTTTGTTAACTTGCATGTATTTCCAGTCGTCACCCTTTATTAAACTTAACATAAAAAAATCTATACTTTTAATTTGGGGTTGGGAGAATAATCGTGTGGTAACGATTGTTTTCAAAAGCATGACGTCAGGATTTTGCGGCATTCGAATGACGATTGAAAAAGTAAACAGCAATGGCAAAGCACGTTTATCGGATTGGTATCCGAAAAGATCTCGGATCCCATCTTGCTTCGGTAGGCAACTAGGCATGTATGCCACAAAATTTACATATAACCATAGAAGTCTTTGATGTGCAATACCTTAGGATGGTAGTTGCTAAAACTCACCGAACCTAATCTCAAAGTTAAACGACTTATAGCTGATTGATTGATTTCTGTATTTTACATACTATTTTACTATTCCAAGAACCATCATCGTCAAAACAGCGCAGTGCCATTAGTACCATTGGACAATGCCATTGATGGAATTTGCGAGCGCCCACCCATTTATCCCACCCATTGACGACCCATTTGGTGTGATGGATAAGACGTCGGCTACTACACCAAGGGTATCAGGTTCGATCCCCGGACAGTACAAACATTTGTGCGCATGAAAATAATTATATTGTTCTGGGTGTTTCTGTGTATGTCTCTCTCTTCAACCTATCGCAGTCCACTGCTGGACATAGGTCCCCCCATTTTGCGCCAGATATCCCGGTCCTATGTACTTACATTTATTTTCGAAAATTTACATTTAAATTTTTAAAATTACATTTTAACGTACATATATTTTCGAAAATTCGAAAATATATGTACGTTATCCGACGCTCATACGGTGAAGGAAAACATCGAGAGGAAACCTTCATGCACGCCTGCGAAGAGATTCGAAGTTTGTGTGTGAAGTCGTCCAATCCGCACTGGGCGCGCGTGGACGACTAAGGCCTAATCACCCCTATACGGGTAGGCTGATGATGATGAAAGGAGAAGTAAATTAAAAGTCGATAAAAGTTTTTAGTCTGCTTATAATATTATTCACAATAAAACTAGCTCAGGGATACTCCCAAGCTTTTCACTAGGTGATGTATAATTATTTACGAAATAAAAACATCATATAAAATCTTCACTACATTCAGTCTTTACAATTATGAACCATATTATCTTTATATAAAATGATCATGAATAAAATAAATTTACTAGCAGAAACATTCACAATGTAAATATTTGGAATACAAAACAAACAATAAGCATTTCATCATGTGAAAAATTTAATAAACATGCTAAAAATTATGCATTTTATATGAATCGGTTGTTTGATTTATAAATAGTTATTAAATGAAAAATAAAATACAACTAATGATATTGCGTAAAATAATAAAAAAAACTTAACCCCTAGTATTTATAACGATATCAATAAATAAAAAAGGAATTAAAAGCATTCAAATTTACAACCTTAAGTAATGCTGCAGCATATTTAACACAATAAAAATTTATATTTTTATATATTTACACTAAATCACAATATAAAATGTAATTCTCATTATTGAAATTTTTGGATATCATTTCACAAAATCAAATGGTAAAAATACAAATATGTCACCGTCTTCCGATAAATAATGGCAACACTCACTGAATATAATTAGTAGCATATTATTACATCAACCAGTCGGCAAATACAAAAACATTTCCTGTTTTAAAAGACTTAACAATTTCTTTAACATGCAATAAATTTGATAATACTGCAATAATTATTGTCTCGTCTCTAGTAAAATCATTATAAAAACTAATAGTACGCCATTTTAAAATATAAAAGACAATAGAATTATTATTTTCTTGAATACTTTCAGTACATTATATCATTTATCATTGATGAGCATTAAAAGAGACTCCGATGAGTCCGTTACGCAATCAAAAATTACATTGTAATTGAAATCCGAATTACTATGGATCTTTAAAGTATAGCAAAAATATCTGGATATTTACAAAAGTATAGTATAAACAAGTATTAAATTGTGAAAATACTCTATTGTAGCTCGAAGAATTATTTCGGTAAAACAATTTTTTTTTTTATTTATTTCAGACCAGGTCCATAAGATTAGTACAATCATTCTTACACGTTAGGGTTAGTAAACTACATCTTATACATGGCCAATCTATCGTTTCTAGGGATGGTTTACCCCAGCGAGTCTCTTTCATATCATGACGTTAAATTTATGCGATTTTGATGTAAACTACTGCGCTTTACAGAAACTCCTGTGCCCTAAAGTGTGACGTTATAGGCTGATGCAGATGAGAATTTAGCTTACGACTAAGGTTTCCATGTATACGTAATGGCCAGATAGATCAAAGTAATTGATCTAAATAAATAGATAAAAAAGGGCGGATATCCTGCATTGCTAGGTATTTTATGTAAAAAAAAGAATAAATCGTTCGATGTTTTAATGCTGGACAGGTATGACCACTTAAGATTTTGATTGGAAAGGCAATCATATTATCATCATCATCAGCTCATTAAACGGCCTCACAGAGGGGTACGAGCCTACACGTACGCGGGTGTATAGGACGTAGTTGTCGACGCGGGCCCAGTGTGGATAGGCCGACTTCACGCACCTTTGAATATCTTCACAGGCGTGCGCAAACAACATATAATTTCGAAAATTCGAAATGATATTGGTACGAGGCGGAATTTGGACCCTCCAAGTCGGAAGGAAACAGATTCGTCACGTCCTATCCGATCAAAATTAAATAACACAATAACTTATTTACAAATCTATTTATAAATGTATTCAACACTAACATAGTATGTAATAGAATTTTTAAAGATATATGTGTTTCCTATAAATTACTCTAAATTTACATGCGCGCGGTATTATTGTTAAAGCGATGACCGGTATTTCCAAAAGGCAACGTAAACCAGAGTTGCCACCCGTCCCGATTTTGCCGAGACAGTCCCAATTTCGCCGGGACAGTCCCAATTTCGAAGGCATTGTCCCGGGTCCCAGCGCATTATTAAATTCTATACAAAATACAGTTTCATTTTTCTTAGACTGTCATAATATGACTGGATCAAACTTAGAATGTCACTAATGGAAGTCCGATCGTCCCGGATTTTTCCCCATTAAAGATGGCAACCCTATATATGACATATTTTCGAGAATTCTATTCGACAGTAACATCCGTCCGTGTCTTGTTGCGCGGACTTGCCGCAATGTTCTCAGCCTGTGCGACCGTGTCTGGGAGGCGCATGCGCAGTGTCTCCGGTGTGAACGTCATCAGCAAGCCGGCGCAGCCAGCCATGACGCCGAAGATCAGGTACGGCAGGGAGACCATGTAGTCCATCTGAAAAATCAATGTCTTTGATGTATGAGGACGATCCATTTGGTATAATGGCTCAAAGACTACACAAGGCTTCCGAATTCGATTCCCGGGAAGTACAAGCGTTTGTGTGCATAAACATGTTTGTATTGGTCTGGGTGTTTCTATGTAAAACATGTATGCATTTAGAAAAAAGTGTATAATCATGTTTATCCGTTGTTAAGTACCCACATTACAGGCTAATGCTTAGTTTGGGGCTAGATGGCGCTGTGTGAATGTCAGTGGGTTTTATTATCATTATACAAGATGTCTTATAATTTCACTAGATGGCACACTCAATACTTAGTCGTATATAGGTACCACCACAGACATCCGAATATACAATTAGACTGGACAAGCCGCCAAGTTTATAGGCAGTCCCAGTGTCGCAATTTCTTTTCGGTTCTTACCTGTGAAAAGTTATTATATTTCTTGGTAAATTTACTGATTCATTGCGATGATGGAATATTACAATTGCACAGGATGGCATTTAGGAAAAAAACGGTAATTTCTTCTTATATTCGTGCGTCTTGACTCGTCTCACAGGGCGTAAACTGGCAGCCAGTGTATGCTCGTTGAGCTTACAGTTGTCGCACTTTAAACGCGGCTTGCCCCATCTCCTGTATTGGGAAATCTGTGGGTACCACCGTGCTAGATATTAGATATCGTCCCGTCAAATAGGAGTGATATGCATTTCTGTATTTCGGGAAGAGGGCACTGAAGGTTGTAAATGTACCGGATATAAGAGAAAAGTGGAGGACCGGGATATCTGGCGCAAAATGGGGAAGACCTATGTTCAGCAGTGGACTGCGATAGTTTGAGATAGAAGAGACTCTACATCCGTCGTCTCAAGTGACGGACACAGGGAGGTATTACGGAGGATAATTTACCTAATATTGGATTCGACCACTGAGCTACTAAGTAAAAATAAGGCAAATGACTTCAGCAGTAAGAACTAAAGAAACGTAAATTTAACGAAGGACACCTTTCCGAATATCTCAGAATTTTTTAATATAAGTAGTTAATTGCATTCATACACAACAAATTTAACATCACTAACCATTCTCATTAGTACTCAAGCAACAACATACAACAAATAACTATGACAATTGATCATAACGAATACATTGGAAACTCTGAAAAAAAAATTACTGACAATAGCTCGTTCTCGTACAACCTTTAAATACAGTCATCATCTACAGTATCAACGAAAACCTCCTTTTACGCTTTTGAGTCTCAAAATTCTAAAAAAAATGCTTCTCTCGTTTTCTAAATAGTATAACCTCTACATACTGTCTAGATTATGTAAAATTCTTCGGTTTTACGCTATCGTGTCTCGAAATTACAAACAAGCTTCTCATCTACACTACATCAACTGTCACTAACAGTACCAGTAATCTTGTGACAGACCAGCAGAGGCGTCTGTGGCGCGATCACCCATCCGACGCGGCCACAGATTTCCCAATACAGGAGATGGGGCAAGCCGCGTTTAAAGTGCGTCAAATGTAAGCTCAACGAGCATACACTGGCTGCCAGTTTACGCTCTGTGAGACGAGTCAAGACGCACGAATATTAGAAGAAATTACCGTTATTTTCCAAAATGCCATCCTATGCAATTGTAACATGCCATCATCGCAATGGATCAGTAAATTTACCAAGAAATATAATAACTTTTCACAGGTAAGAACCGAAAA
The DNA here is from genome assembly GCA_019425675.1 of Leucinodes orbonalis. NCBI lineage: Eukaryota > Metazoa > Arthropoda > Insecta > Lepidoptera > Crambidae > Leucinodes > Leucinodes orbonalis. The sequence goes on from PQWD01004069.1 coordinate 63,350, forward strand.
GAAATTGCGACACTGGGACTGCCTATAAACTTGGCGGCTTGTCCAGTCTAATTGTATATTCGGATGTCTATGGACGCGGCCCACCATCGAGCAAACACCAATCAGAGAGTGTCGAGCCCGGGTCGGGAATAGCTCGTTGGTGTAGATGTACACTGAACCGAACACCATGCTTATAGTCATCTTCCACAGAAGTGGGAGCATCTGCGTCAGCGCTGTTTTAGTCATCAGGTTTAGGTTATCTTAATATAATTTTTAGCCACGCAGTGTGTCCTTCTCTTAATTACAGTCTAGCTTAAGGAGCGATTCAGACACAACTAAAATAATGGTCCATTCAATTAAGATGCAAGATAAATGCACCAGTAATCCGACACACTTGCACGGCTGACTAAAATGGCAACTCGCAAAATATATCGGAACAGGAAGACCACGCACCGTGCATAAAGTATGCTGATTGCATTACAGTGCTACTAGAAGCACCTATCAGCAAGTCGCTAGCCCGGGATAGGAACAGCTCGCTGGTCTAGATGGACACGGAGCCAAACACCATGATTCTTCCCCAGCAGTGGGGTCGACTGCATCAGTGCTATTTTAGTCATCAAACTTAGAAAAGTTTAAATTTTTAGTCATGCAGGCCTTGCATGGATTCTAATTTTGCTTAAGGAGCAATAAAAAAAATCAGACTTATAGTTTCAAGTATTCTTAGGGATGACTCAGTTATTCTCTTTTTATTCGGATTGAACTAAATCTCCAGTCATATCCCGCTAGATCAGATAGTTTAAGTAGTGGTTGGCTGGTCATGTATGATGCACAACCGATGGCCTTTAAAGGAGTCCGCATCTTAGCAAGCGTTAGTCGCCATCCGGCCCGATGGCCCGATGACTTGCGGAAGATCGCTGATGGAGATTGTATCAAAAAAGCGGGGGAACGAAATATCTAGCGCAAAATGAGAAAACCTATGTCCAGCAGTAGACTGTGATAGGTTTAATAGATTAATAATACGAATAGCTAAATTACCTCTATTATTAAAGTAACAGTATATCTGATTAAACTGATTCATTTACGTACAGGTTAATATGAAGAAAATTATACTAGTATGCATACATTTCCTGAAAATACTGACCAGAAGTGGAGTTTGCGGTGCAACAATAGACCCTATCCTTCCCACCATAGAGCATATACCGAGCAAGCTATGTCTCGCCATAGTCGGGAAGAGCTCCGACGTGTAGATGTAGATGCTACTGAATGCCATACTGATGCACAGCTTACCCAGCATGTTGAGTGAGGTCTGTATCCATCGCAACTCTGTAATGAGATAATCTACTATCTACTAGGTGCAAATACTAGATAAGGTAATAGTGATAAGTGTCGAGTGCAAAGTGCTTCAAGATTAATTCAATAATGATATCAATAACTTGAATTCAAGTAATCAACACTTGACTTTTATATAAATCGGTATAGTTGATATGAATACAAAATATAACCGCTAAAAGTATTGCCTTAATTAATTACCCATTCAATACGATACGTATGTCTCACAATCTACAATACAATTTTCAAATGTTATCCTATGGGTTAATGAAAACTAATCAATACAAGGTGTATACGACATAAGATTGATGAATTGAAGACTTACCGCTAGGTATAAATGGAAGTGCGACAAGTGAGACGCCGCATATGAAGAAAGCGCTCATAATAGACGCCTTCCGCCCAAAGCGATCCAGCGTGATGACACTAATACAGTAACCTGGGATTTCAACGAGACACGTTAGTATATAGTTAATGTACATATTGCCAGCCAATGAGACGGAATTAATCGACAATCCATAGTAAATAAACGTCACTGTGATCCACCAAAAGGAGCATATGCACAGCCGAGACATTATTATCTTGGACTTTAACACTTGCATTGCCAGCGATGGTCCATTCTCTTGCGATAGCTCTGGTATTTTCTTTATTTCCGTATGTGTCTTAATCTCCTCCTGTGGAGTTTCTTCTGTCAACTGTTTTATAGATTCCGGTGACAGTTTCTTATTATTAATTGCAGCAGCTTTGAATATAATCCTTGCTGCTTCTTTCTTGTTTCCTTTGCTTAACAGCCATCTAACACTTTCTTCGATGAAAAAGAAGTAGAATATAAAAAGAAATGATGGGGCGTAGAGGACCCTGGTAAGTGTCTTCCAGTTGGGAACACCCCAAGCGACCAGCGCTAGGAAGATTTGTCCTAATGCAAAAGAACTGGATATGATGTTTCCACCCAACACTCTTCGATCCAAACCAACCATCTCGAGGGCTGTAAATGAAAAAATAAACAATTTAATGTTCTACAAATTTGAAGACAGACATGCTATGATTTAAAAGTATGTTTTTTAATTTATTTTAAACATTTTGGGTCACAATTTTCTATAACTTTATCTTTTAAACTCCATGTTTCACACAGCATAAAAACGACGGCTGTTGTATTTATCAGTCTGCAGCGGTTTATTTTTGGCCCCCATAAAAAGGATTTTAGTAAATGAGTTTTTTTTTCGGAATGACTTATCACTGGTGGCCGCAGATCGCCTTCACAACTTCACCGGACAATTGGCGAATGCAAATGGCGCTCAGCCCAAAATAAGATGATTGTATCATAATTTATTTGTATATCTTACCTAAGATAAAGCCACTACTGTACACGCCCGAACCGAAAGTGGCGTCAAGGAACTCAAAGATGATGTACATGACGTAGTTGACAGAGAAGGAACGGATGACGCCCATCACGGCTGCCGCGACTGCCGCTGACACAAATGCCGTGCGGCGACCGAATCTGTAACACAGCAAATCTTTGGATAAGCAACGCTTGACTCTTCATCTACTTAGCATCATCGGCTCATTTGGTTCTGCAGCGCGTCCGGCATGTTCGCCGGGGCGCGCACTGACGATTTTTATGCAATCATGCGAAAGCGGTCCGCCTCCTTGCTATCTCGACTCCGCGCCAACTCATACAGTCTCCTGAAGGTGTTTGCAGAGCGCTGGGATGCCCCGATGCTGCGCCATTGGGTACAACTGCATACCCATTCTATTATAGTTGTTAGGTATAATTGGCTTTTTATATTTACTTAGTGTTAAGAACAAAATGTTACTAACATAGTGATTAAGTTTATGTATTACTAACAATTCTTATGAACTTTGTCTGAAATAAATATATATTATTATAAACGTCCCCACCGAGGGGCACGAGCCTACCCTTATGTGTATAGGCCTTAGTCGTCCACGCGGACCCAGTGCGGATTGGCCGACTTCACGTACAACCTTTGGATCTCTTCGCAGGCGTGCATTAGCCGTGATTTAGACTATCGTTGTGGAGCGGCTTAAAATAGAGTTCACCTTATGTCGTGTCTTGCTTGCCCAAGCAGCTGTCCAAGCTGCCCAAGAAGCTGCAGACAACGCTGTCGCTGTAGCTAGCATTTGGGCTTCTACGGTTTGATATGTTTTTGCCATCGATTGGCTAAGTACTATGGGGTGAATTGTTGGCTTCCGATGCGAAGGGGGCAGGTTCAAATCCCATCACGTACCAATGTATGTATTTTCGAATTATGGAAATTATATGTTCGTCATCCGACACTCTTACGGTGAAGAAAAACATCATGAGAAAACCTGCGCTAGCCTGCGAAGAGATTCATAGGTTGTGCGTGAAGTTGTCCAATCCGCACAGGGCCGACTAAGGCCTATAAACCCTATACGGGTAGGCTAGTGCCCCTCGGTGGGGACGTATAATGAGCTGATGATGGTGATGATATAATACAAACTAAATATTTAATATTGCACCTATATTTATCATCATGACCTGGTTAAGGTGGCGGGTAGCAGATGGATGTTTACTATTAGAAATCTGCCGCGTGGAAATCATAGGGGAGGCCTTCGTTCATCAGTGAACATATTAGGCTGTAATGATGATGATGATTCATCATTGTATAATGTCCCACGGCACACTATGTGGATATTACGCCACAACCCATCACACCACTGTGGCAGTTCTCATTAAAAAATAAATAACTAACAATGATTTAGGTTATTTCGACGACCCATTTGGTGTTGTGGTTGAGATGTCGGCTGCAACACTAAGGGTTCCGGGTTCGATCCCCGAACAGTACAAACATTTGTGTGCATGAACATGTCTGTTTGTAATGGTCTGGGTGTTTTATACGTATAATATGAATGTATATAAGTATGTTTATCCGTTGTTTAGTACCCATAATACAGGCTTCACGCTTAACTTGGGACTAGATGGCGCTGTGTGATTGTCAGTGGATGTTTATTTAGTTTCTGGGAAACAAACTTACGAGTCCGAAATGAATGCAGTGAGGGGCAGTGCTGCGAAGAGGCCTATACTGTGCATGGTGCCCACCAGGGTTCGCATCCATTCCTTGCACGCCATGTCGAACTGTAATCAGAGAACAAAATACTTTACAAAGAGTACACCTATGATATCCTGTATATATAAAGGTAGATACGCCATCCGTGCCTCAAAAAAGAACCGCCGAAGAGAGTACAGTTTGTAATATTTTGTTTAGGTTAACGTGTTCGAAATATGTGTATGTGTGCTGTCGCTGCGTTCGGAACACTTTTTTCGATTGTTTTGTGAGCATATCACGAATCCATACTTTTTTACATCATTGGAGTACACCACTCATATAATCTTTAGTTTCATCGTCATCATCAGCCTATAGCGGCGCACTGAGCAGCCCTCTGCAGGGCTCAGGCCTCCCCGACCATCATGACTATGGGGAGATTGGGCCGCAACCCACCATGCGGGTTCAATGCGGATTGGTGAGTATTGCAAAATTGCTCATTGGTGTGGACTGTTGCCGTCCGATTTGGAGGATGCAGGTTCAAATCCTGCCACGTACCAATATATTTGCGAAATTATTTGTAGTTACGTTTATCCAACGCTCTGATGGTGAAGAAAAATATCGTGAGGAAACCTGCGCACGCCTGCGAAGAGATTCAAAGTTTGTACGTGAAGTCGTCCAACCCGCACTGAGCCCGCGTGGATGACTAAGGCCTAATCACCCTATACGGGTAGGCTCGTGCCCCTCAGTGGGGACGTTATAATAAGCTTATGACGCTGATGATGATGACATCGTACGAAATTGCAGAATAGAAGTGTCGTGGGACGTATCATGTGATGAACATAAAATGACGCAGGATTTGAATATTACAGGCAGACTCTAATATGTTTTTATCAGATATAAAACGCGTAATGAGCTTTCAATGATCCCACAAGTTTATCTGCCAAATCCCTTGCGACGTAGCATAGTCTAATTGCGTGATCGACATGACTCAAACCCTGAAAGCCCTTTGGTTATTTTCAACTACAAGTACATTACGGAGTATTTGAATCAATTTGAATCGTACATTTTCTTTTCAAATCTTTTTCATCAGATCATCTCTGGTCTTTTAAATGAAAAGATTTTAAAATCACCATGAATAACCAACTCAGTCAATTATGTTAGATGGGATGTTTAAATTGGTTATTTATGGTTCTTGTGTCGCTCATTGGTGTGGCCTTCCTATCTGGAGGGTGCAGGTTCAAATCCCGCGCGTACCAATGTGTATTCGAATTTTCGAAATTATTACATTATGTACATTATCCAACGCTCTTACCCTCTCCGCACTTGCTCGTAAAAGGCAAAAACCTTTTTTTGTTTCGAACTGACTACCACTGTTCGCTGCAGATGGCCTTTACAGCTTCACCGGGCAATTGGCGAGCGCAGGTGCCTATCAGCCTTAGATGAAGTCAAAAACTATCAAACAACATCCTTCGAAAAATATTTTTTATTACTGACAAAAACTAACCGATGAGACAATTATCAAATTAATTTCAAAGATAATTTTAGTGTCAGTGGTGTCTTCTAGCGTAGGTATTCAACTATGTACCATCAATCCAGTTCTACGACCGATTGGTTTCTGTATATATACACATTTAAAATCAGGTAGAAATAATCTCAAGAGGAATGTAGTAATCTCTAACGAAGTGATAAATAAATCACCTATACGTACCACCCACGTAACTAATCCAACCGATAACGAAGAATTATAATAATTTACTTGATTATTTATTACTAGCTTTTGCGTGCGACTTCGTCCGCGTGAAATAGTTACTTTGGCCTAACGCTCTCTTTAACCCGCTACTTTGTTTATATAGATTAGTTAAAACTGCGATATCTCATAAGATATTCATTTAAATTACTTGTGATAAATAATGTATTTATTTGGATAAGGATTGATATCATATTTATGAAAATAGCTTCGCAAAATGATGCATTATTTTAGAAAAAATTTAGCAAAAAATATGTTATAGTGAGCTAACCTTAAAATATAGACATATACAGTCGCGGACTTTTTTGTAGGCTCTCATACATGACTTTTGCGAAACTTTAACCGTTTACGCAGCGTACGCAGCGGAATCTCCAAGTAAGAAAATTTCCCCCCGGATTTTGTTACATTATTCATTGCTGCTCCGCTTCTATTGCTTGTAGCGTGATGATATATAGCCTATGGCCATCCTCGATAAATGAGCTATCTAACACTGAAAGAATTTTTCAATTCGGAACAGTAGTTCCTGAGATTAGCGCGTTCAAACAAACAAAACTCTTCAGCTTTATAATATTAGTATAGATTTATGCACACATATACTTGACAGAATTCATGATGAAAAAGGAAGTACAGCGGGTCAGTGCCTATTCCTATTCAACCTATCGCAGTCCACTGCTGGACATAGTTCTTCCCTATTTCGCGTTAAATATCCCGCTTTTCTCATCCAGTCTCCACTAGCGACCTTTCGCAAGTGGTCGGTCATCGGCCGGAGGGCGACCTACGCTACGCTTGCCAAGGCAGGTCAGCACAAAGGAAAGAAATTAGGAAAACCGGAAAGTGTGTACTAAAAAAAGAAAAAATACGCATGTCATGGTAATTTTTTTACTTGTGTTCGACTTTAAAAGCGTGGGATAAAGTTAAATAATAAATAATAATAAATAAATATCCACTGACATTCACACAGCGCCATCTAGCCCCAAGTTAAGCGTGAAGCCTGTATTATGGGTACTAAACAACGGATAAAATACTTAAATACATTTTTTTTCGTAATACATACATATCATACATAGAAAACATCCAGACCATTACAAACAGACATGTTCATGCACACAAATGTTTGTACTGCCCGGGGATCGACCCGGAACCTTGGTGTTGCAGCCGCCTCTCAACCGCAACACAAATGGGTCGTCAATGTGGTCGTCGTCAAAGTATGTGGTAAGAGCTGATTATGAGGTAATAAATGTCCCTCGATGGGGACTTTTAAGGAACTGATGGTGATAGACGCTAAGATCGAAGGCAATTACAGACATTTTAAAACTGTCAAAGAATATTTTAAATCAGTGCACCAGTTTCGAACCTATTCAATGCAAACAAACCTTTCCTCTTATTAGTACAGATTGTAAATTTTGATCCTTCTAGACGATAAACATTAAAAGAGTTATCAGGACAGCAACAAAACCATAAAAACAAAGTCCCACACATTGTTTTGTGTTCTGAACAAATACCTATATTTTATTATTAATAAAAACATAGGACATTGCGGACGTTAGTCATAACAAGAGTTGGGTATTTTCTTATATAAGTAAAAATAAAAAAACTTATAGGCACTTATAACATCTTAGCAACGCCTTATATAGAAATAAATACTTGAATTACTGGCAGATACGGCTGATTTTGCTCACAGAACATTTTGACGACCCATTTGGTGTAGCTGTTGAAACGTCACTACAACACCAAGGGTTCCGGGTTCGATCCCCAAGCAGTACAAACATTTGTGTGCATGAACATGTCTGTTTATAATGCAGTCTGGGTGTTTTCTACGTATGTATTTACAAAAAAAAGTGTATGTTTGTGTTGTTTAGTATCCATAGTACAGGCTTCACGCTTAACTTGGGGCTAGATGGCGCTGTGTGAATGTCAAAAAGAAAACAAACGGGAAGAACCATCTCCTAATTAAAATCATAATCTACAAAGTTTCGTAAACAAATATAAACTAAGGGTGTCGCTTACCGGAGCAATTATGGTGTTATTGCTCTCGTACACCCACTCCTGACACCTGACCGTCTGGTTGATGTGGAAGGAGTCCTGGGTGCAGGCGTCGGCGAGGGGCTGCAGGCGCTCGCATCGTCCGCCGCCCTCGGGTAACGCCCACACACCCCAACTGCCAGGCTTTAGCTGGAGCGGATTCGATTCGCACTCGGGCACTTTACACCTGCAATTGTAAGACACCTTATTTATTGTTATGTAACCACTGAAAGATACCCACGGATTATCGAAATGTCTGGCACAAAATGGGTAGATCTTTTATCATTATAATATCCATCTTCTTTACAGAGTTTTAAAACTCTATGCGATGCAATGCCAAAGAGCGTTAAGTTGCTCCTAATTTCACACAATGTTTTAGTTAAATGTTTTTACGATTAGCGATATTTTTTCTTACCCTACTCTTGATCTCTGTGCACGCCTTCACCATCAAGTAATCGTCTGCTCGTTTCCCATTAAATACAAGAACTCAAATCAAATCAGTCATCAACCATCAAAACAAAACATTGTTTCGGCACTTGAAACATTGTTTCGGCAATTGTTTCATTTATTTCTAACATAGTAATCGTATTATATCTTTTGAAATAACCATGTTTTTTTATGTGACAAAGTTAAAGACAATTATTATTTTCCGTGAATGCCGCACTGCGCCCGTCACCCGAGATAGCAGATGTTAAGTCTCTTATACCCAGTAATTTAATAGCATGTAGCTATTAAAATTATTGACCCTCATACTGAAACACACAAGTGCAAAACACTTCTGTTACATGGGACGATATCTGGCACTGCGTTGGTACCTACCTAGGCGACTCAGTACCACCTAGTAAACTACTAGACAACAATATTAGGATGGTAGTCGATCACATCCACCTTCTCGCATTGATGGGTTACAGCCCAATCTCCCCATTGCTGTGTCTGGTGGTCTGTGCCCTGCCATGGGTCGATAGGTATAGGCTAGTGAAGATAGTTCAAGCTACTTGCTCAAATTATGTCAGAAGGTGCTTTGTATTTTGAATATTCTTTGAAGACGAAAATTTTTTTTTAATCGTGCATCACATTGATGTCAAACATTATACCTTTACAAGCAATTGTCACAGTTACGGATCTTGATATGTTTTTTCCGTGCCACTTACATATCCTTTGTCAGATGATTTAAGTACTGCCCAGTGCATGTACCGGTTGCGAAACGTATGTCGGGTTGCAACCAATCACCCAATTAGGTCTATTATTTACTTTTATCTCAAACAATTACATGATTGTTTAAATGTCAGTTTGTATACTAGGTGGTAGACTCGGTACTGAGTCGTCAAGGTAGGTTTTTATTTTCGAACTGATTACTGCTGTTGGCCGCAAATGGCCTTTACAGCTTCACCGGGCAATTGGCGAGCAGATATCGTCCCGGGAAAAAAAAAGAGTGTTTTGCACTTTGCACTTCTGTGCTTCACAATAAAGGTAGTGTAGCAAGTTAGATTACCGGGTATAATAGATCTAACACCTGTCGCTCGGTGACGAGCGCAGGGTAGTGCTGACGGAAAGTAATGCAAGGGCGATCCAGGTTGGCGCCAGGCGGGGTCACATAGTAGTAGTAAAGTTAAGAACTTATAAGGTATTTTATACGTTGTATAGTACTTAAATATAGCTCAGGGGGTCATGACCCCATGAGCCCCACTGATCCGCCATTGAAGAATGACTTCTTTTAATCTCCTTTACACTACATCTGTAATGGTCAGGCGTATCACTTACCATCAGGTGAGCGAACAGTCAGTTTGCCGATCCTTAATGTCATAAAGTTTATTATGTTTCTTAACAAGACCAATGTTTTTAAAAGTTTACATATCGCTCGATTAGCTGACCGTCATGTTTATTTGTTCAACCTCAATTCCAGACGAACGCATATGGAATGGTTTTTCAGAGTAAATATAACTAGGTATACTGGTGTGGGTTTCTGAACGCACCCGGAACGGGAAGGAAAATATATGCGAACTGTCAACATGACTTTAGGTTTTTGGCGCGCTTGTTACTCGCAGCTCACGTTCTTGGAAAACTATAATACTTGTCTCATCATCATCAAATCATTAAACGTTCCATCGAGGGACACGAGCTTACCCGTATAGGGTGATTAGGCCTTAGTCGTCCACGCGACCCCAGTGCGGATTGGACGACATCACACACATTCGAATCTCTTCGCAGGCGTGCATGAAGGTTTCCTTACGATGCTTTCCTTCACCGTAAGAGCGTCGGATAACGTAATGTATTTTCGAAAATTCGAAAACCCATTGTAGTGTCGGGATTTGAACTCAGCCCTCCGGTCACACATTGAGCCAGACGCTCATTTTTTATACTTGTACTGATGTTTTTTGTGTTGTACAATCGAATTAAAACATATATAACGAAGCGTCTGTGTGTCACTCAAATCAAACCGCCAAAACGCCGAGCACTTTTCAAGTATCAAAATTCATTTTTGTACTTGACTTTGGTATTTTAAATGTATTTTTTTACTGTATTTTGTATTCTTTTTGACGTTCATAAGTATTTTTTGTAAGCTAATCTGATTAAATGATTCTAATTTTTGATTCAACCTTCGGGATGAGCGTCCCGACATACGTGGTAGTGATGTAACGAATATTCGCATTCGCATTCGCGAATATTCGCCTATTTTTCGATATTCGCATTCGCATTCGCATTCGCAAAAACCGATGCGAATTTTGCGAATGTTTAAGATAAGATAAGTTAAAAATACTTTATTGCACATAAAAAAAATATACAAAAACATCAGATAACAGAAGAAAAAAACAAGTGCAACATCGGCGGCCTTATTGCTTCGGTAGCATATATTCAGGCAACCTTTTAACAAACTAAAAGGAAATTATTATATAGATAGATGCATATGAATTAATAACAAATAGATAGGCTTTATATATTTATTTAATATATGTGAATTGACTGTACCATAATATGAAAACTTACCTTTTTTATTTTTTAGAACCTTAAATCAAACAAACTATTCGAATGAACTTTTTCTGTGACTAACTTGGTTCATTCAACCTGTATCGTTCGGGCGTCGGCTATGTTCGGTTTCAACATGGGGCACGAAATGTCAAAGCTGTCAAATATTTGACGCGCGTTTTATTTTCAATTTAACATTCGCATTCGCGAATATTGAAGATAAATATTCGCATTCGCATTCGCATTCGCGAATGTTAAAAATTCAATATTCGTTACTCACTAATACGTGATTCGACATACTACAATCCGTCCATAGCAACCCGCTAAACTATTATTAATACTCTAAGAATGGATGACTTTTTAAATGACATACTATAATAAAATGAATTCATATAGAAATTGTATAATTTATAATTAATTTCAAATTTTCAAATTTCAGTAGTATTGAATTTTTATTATGACTTGTTTATTATTAATGATCATTTTTTTCTTAAAAATTGTCATTGTTCTATATTAATATTTTACGCCATTGTTGGCAAAACATGTTGGTACCCAATACCTATTTAAGACGAGCATTCATGTTATACGTTATACATGTTTTGAAAATAAATTTCGTTTTTCTTTCAAAAATTCAAATTTAAAACATACTATGATGATCATCATCACCTTATAAAGTCCATGCAGGGAACCAGCATATGGGAGGGAGTATCCTCCCCATATGCACATTCGCACCCCGGTGCGACACTGTCACTTTTGCAAAAAACACAAAAAT
>PQWD01004069.1:75647-98583 GCA_019425675.1 Leucinodes orbonalis
TTTTTTATGACAGAAGAGTTGATTATGACAAATGTTTTTTTCATAAAATTAAATGACGATCCATGTCGTGTTTGATCCTCGACATGATCAAGTACATGCCTGCTTGAATAAATTGATCTGGCCCAGTTACTTGTTTTCATTTTTTAAGTCGGTGTGTAATTAGTGTGGACTGTTAGGGATTTCCGATCCTGAGGGCGCAGGTTCCAAACTATAAGTTCGAAAATGTTATTATTATATTTTGGACGTTATAGTTTATGAATCTTTATCCGACGCTCTTGCGGTGAAGGAAATCACCATGAGGAAACCTGCGCACGCCTACGAATAAATTTCAAAGGTTATGCGTGAAGTCGGCCAATCCGTACTGGACCCGCGTGGACGGCTAAGGCCTATACACCTTATACGGGTAGGTTCGTACCCCTCGATAGGGACGCCTAATGCGCTGATGTGATGATGTTAATTAGTTGTTCAGTAGGTACCCAAAATACAATCTCCTTGTTTTAATTAAAGCTAGATGGCACGGTATCATGAGCGTAGCCAGTGTTGGGCTTAGGGTAGGGCAATAGTGAACCTATCCCCCCCCTCCCCCGATATTTTATTGTTTTAAATATATTAGAGCCAGGGTGTGGCTACGCCCATGCCCATCTGTGGATATTAATTTTAGATGGACAGCGACGTCATTTACCATTGGGTGAGCCTCAGAATTAAGAATACTGAATCTGTGGTTGTGCCATTTACTTGTTTGCTCTTATGGCATGAAAAATATGTATCTTATCTTATGGAATACGAACAACTTACTACCGTTCTATGGCCCTTGACTCTCGGCAGGTAGATGAGCCGACGATTGGTTAAGTACGCCAATACTGTTAACTAAACATCCTGATTAAACAGTGTCAAGTGTTGGGATAACTCGCAATAATTGAGAGGTTGTCTGAGTTTAGAATGAAATCGGAAACGCACACGAAATCTTATTTTTTTAATTTATCAAAAAAATGTATTACATTGAGAGAGATATTAATCCGCAGAATGGTGTAAAGGCCATTAAACTTTCATTAACTTAGGCTTTAACAGACTAAGCCTAAAAAATATCGATTTCAGCCTGATTAAGTCATAGTGTTGTAATACCATAGAAAATGTATCGAAATAAGTCGACTGAACAGATTGAAAAAGTTGCTAAATTAACAGAATCCTATTCCTTTAAGTATACGCCCGCTTATCGGAGCAGTATTGTTTTCTGCTGAAATGTTTGTCTCTAAGTCACCTCTTACACCGGCTGATATTATATAGGGTATTTTTTTTTGTAATTGTAAATTTGCTGTAAATTGTTTCCCAAAAAAATTATGAAACAGAAAGCCTCATCATCACCAGCTCATGAAACATTCCCACTGAGAGGCACGAGCCTACCTGTACCCGGGTTTTATGGGCCAAAGTCGTCCACACGGGCCCAGTGCGGATTGGCCGACTTCCTCGGAAGAACAAGTCCTCCGAGCCCACAACCTTTGAATCACTTCGCAGGCGTCCGCAGGTTTCCTCACGATGTTTTCCTTCACCGTAAGAGCGTAGGATAACGTACATAATTTCGAAAATTTTACAATACAATGAGGCGGGTTTTGAACCAGCACTTTCTAGATCGAAAAGCAACAGTGCACAGCATTGAGCCATTTGTCAGAAAGCCTACAAAGAATTTATAAATGGAATTCACCAAGTCAACAAAGAAATTTAATGTATATAAAAAGAGCATTGTTATACAAAAAACAACAGACTTAACAGGAAAATTGGGTGAGGAAGGAAATTCCCCTCTTACTCCTGTGGACAATAGCTCGCAAACAATAGAGAAAATTACTTCCTATGTTTACAACATTTAAGTAGGTAATTTGTGACCAATATTACTCAAAGGTGATGAAAACAAAATAACGTCCTTTGAGGCAATCAGGAAAATGTGTACAAGTAAAGACGTGCCTCGGCTACTACACCAATGGTTCCGGGTTTTATTCCCGGACAGTAAAAACATGTATGTACATGAACATATTGTCTGTTTCAATTGTCTTGATGTTTCTATGTGTATTATGTATGTATTTACACAAATAATATCTATGTTTATAAGCATGTTTATATTATGTTCAGTACTCATAATCATAGAACAATATATAAATAAACTTAAATTCAATATTCGTATTTATTCACTGATGACAGTGAGTTGAACAGCTTTTGTATATACACCCTTAAATATTTCTATACAATTCTTTTGCCCCATGCGCGGAGCACTAACTTAATACTGTATTAATTAATTTACAAAGAAAGCTTAAACTTAAAAGAGTACGGACCATGAGTCTGTAGATGTCAGTCCACTGCTGGAAATAGGCAAATATTTAATTATTTAATTTATTACAAAATGATGATTGGGCAAATTAGATGTATATGATACTAGCTTTTGCCTGCAGCTTCGCTCGCGACAAATTCGGGGTAACACGGTTCCCCTTTTTCTGGTTACGAAAACATAATCTTTTTTTACACTGTTGTAAATGATATTTAACGTTTCTTCATTAACTTCCTAACTCGAAAACTACGAAAAATCCCATATTAAATTTCTAGATATTTACATTCATAGATTTCCTATAATGTTATATCAAAGTTCAATCGAAGACAAGAATGAGTCTTGTTTTCAATTAATTCAGTCAACCGTGGTATTTCAATGAATAAAAACCTCCAGCACATACAAAAACTGCAAAATTACTCTATTTTTTAGGTAGACTGCGTAATTGCTCCGCGACGATGGTCGATATAGAAGTCTTTATTGAGCTCTTTAAAAATGTTAACAATAGTATAAAAGACAAACACTTAAGTACCTAATATTTGTTAAAGGTAAATATTGTCATCGACTTTTTGCATGTTATAAGTGTACAAGACGGCCAGGACGCTCACCTGATGGTAAGTGATACGCCTAACCATGACAGAGCGGCATTGAAGGAGACCAACAACTGATAGACAGTTATTATCATCCATCAATGCCGCACTGCGCCCGACACCGGAGCCCACAGATGTTACGTCTGTCCGTCCGACCGTCCTGTACACTTACAACATAAAAAATCAATGACCCACCCTGGTGTCAGAGTTTCTAAACTGCCTCACGGCATCTGACACGATTTTGTGTATGAAAATATTGCCACAGCCGCGACTGGCTTAGCTTGCCCTACGCAGCACGGAATTATCTTTCTTTTCAGGCAATCAGGTGATTCAGCCTGTAATGTTCTAATCCAACTGGGAAAAGTCGCACAAAGTGGCATTTACAAACCCAGCTGAAACTGCGATTTGACTTAACGACCCATCTGGTGTGCTTAAGACGTCGGCTATTCCACCGAGGATTCCGGGTTCGACCCTCGGTAACATTTGTGTGCATGAACAAATCTGTTTGTATTGGTCTGGGTGTTTTCTGTGTATAATATATAAGTAAAAAAAAAGTATGTAAGTATGTTATCCATTGTTTAGTATCCATATTATAAGCTAATCCTTAGTTTGGGGCTAGATGGCGCTGGAGGATGTCAGTAGATTTTTATACTTATATATTTATTTACACTTGCTCAGACCCCAGACCACGAAAGCTTAAACAAGTAGCTATGCAAACATAAGTTTATAGTCACCGTTTAACCTGTAATCATCTCTGTCGTTAATAACATTACTTCATTAATCTTAATGAGTGTATTGCGGAGCGTTTAGCCTGTAATAGGATTTTAACTGTTTTGTCACAATATAAAATATTATTAGGCTTATTTATTTTTACATTTTCTTATAACATATTTATGTTTGAAGGTACGATTTTTAGTCTTAGACAAATCACCATTTAGTTTTAAATTTAAATTTTAAGTTGGGACTAGATGGCGCTGTGTGAATGTCAGTGAATATTTATTTGTTATTAACAAAAAAAACAAAAATAGTAAGAAAAAAGTTATAAAATATATTATTGCAACAAGACATTTACAAAATATTCACAATGCTGTTTTTAAATGGCGCACGTGTTGCAAATAAAATAAGTCTGAAGGTCAAGCTAATGAATAACACCTGTTTCTTTTCCAATAAAGGATAGCAATTCAAAAGTTTATTTACATATGTGATAAAGTTGTAAATTAATTGTCACAGGTACATTACCGATTTGTGAAGCATCACATGAAACGCTAATAAGAACTATAAAAATAATCGTTAGTCATAAAATTTATTATCATAAATAATATTTCCTTGTTCCATTTGAATATAAGACTTCTTCGAACTAATTACGTTTCAGGAATTGTGCAATTTTATTACAAAGATTTTCGTGCCAAATTATCTACATATCAAAATTATTATTTGTTTAATTTATTGTTTTTTTAAAATTCGTTTACAATAAAGCAAAGCCGATGCTTAATTGAATTGATACATACCGCCTTACCCGTGATCTCGAAGGAACATAGTAGGTAATTTCACAACTTATTTCAACATAGAACCTGGGACACATTAAATATAAAAGTTTGAGGTTTTCACCTCCTTCCGTGGTCTAGTGCGTTCAGCAGTGAGATCGCTGTGTGATCGGTGGGTTCGAATCCCGCGGGGAGACCTCTATGAGTAGGTTATTAAGTTAGATTTGGACCAGATTAATCGGCGAAATAATGGAAACATGTTCGGCAGCTTTTGTATAAATTGATAAACACTAAACATTATGGCATTATGAATTTAACAACATATACATTGTACATATTTAAGTACCTTAGTATTTACTAGAAATAAAAGTCTTCCAGCTAATACAAGTGTTTGCTAATAATTAATAATTAGCAAGGTTATATATGGTCATATTTACCTGTTAATAAAATCCTATTTATAGTATGACAAACTTAATTACTTACCAAGTTTGACCACTGATAACGTATTGAATAATATCATTTTTAAGATATACCTACCTCTTAATTATGTAAGCAGTTACTTATTCGCTCGGTAGCTGAATTTTATATCTTGAGTGAGTGAGTGTTATGTGAGCATTTACTTATCAATCTAGCCATCCACCCAACCATGTTCTATCATACCTACGTTAGAAATATATATACATAAGTAAGTATATAATATTTTAATACGTTCTGGGTGACAGGTAAATCTACATTTCAGATAACACATTATAATTTGATAATTGCCTAGGTACGTAATGATCAAATGATTCCGTATCAAAAGTCGAGATAGAAGAATTTAAATTTACGATATATGTGCCATGAAATTTTGCATTTTATCTTATACAGGGTACTTATATTGAATTGGTTTTTGATTTCTTAAAGTATGTACCTATTGTAAGAAAACAAAATTAACGCGATGTTGCAAAGTATGCTAAAATATTTGTTTGAATATGAACGAAAAAATATCAAAATTAACTTTCATATAATCAAGAAACAACAAGTTTATGTTATTAAGTCATTTAACATTGTTAGTTATGTATAAAGTCTACAACATTTTAAGTGAATTAAATAAACCCAGTTCACGTACAGTAATACCATATCACATTAAAGCTAGGTACTAAGTAGTTTAATTTTTTTTCAATTAGAAGAAAATATTGAATAAATCCCAAATTTTAACTCGTACAAGTATTTCAAAGACACCGTATCACCGATTAAATAAAAAACACCAATACATTACCTGTATCCATTTGCCCCGCGGCAAATATACTGTCCGTTGTACACAGCACTAAACATAATAGGCAGCAATATGAAGCAATAATTTGGATCTGGTACGTCCAAATTGACCAGCTCGCCCAGGATCGAGTCCAGATCTACAGCTTCCTTTGGTTTCACCATGATGGGACGCGGTCAATCCGAGTCGCGATCACAACTGATCTGACGCCGCGGCCGCTTATCACCGAACCATCGTCACAAACCCGCGTATCTTTCGTATTTGTGAAGTAGGAAGCTTTGCGTGACAGATGACAAGTTATTACTTTCTGTCAGGGTAGGAAGTTGTGGTAAAGAGGTCTTTCTTTTGTTGTGAGGGTAGACTGTTGAAATTTGCGATATGGTTAGATTTTAATGACTAATAATTGATTTTTATTAATCAACTAAACTAATCGAGTCGTGAAATTTGTTTTGTGATTCGAGTCACCTTGAAATCTAAATTAATATAGGCTTACAGTAGGTACCTACTTATTACAATATAAATATAATATATATTTATCTCAATGAATGAGGAAACTTCCTGAACCTTATGATATTGCTCAATAATTTTTGTGTTGTTGAAATAATATTTTTCCTTTGCTTATTTTTTGTTTGTTTATTCGTGGTTTACATTAGGTACTTAGGTTAGGGATTTAAGTTGGAGTAAATAAGTCTTAGGTATTTAAACTTAATTTTTTTCTTAAGGGCAGATGGCGCTGTGTTTGTGTGTGATTATTTTATATAAATTTATTTATGAAACAATTTAATCAGAGAGCTTATGCTGTAGGTACTCAACAACAGATAAACATTGCATATATACTTTTTTTTTGTAAATACGTACTTACATACCTCCGAGAAGGATACCAACACCCAGGCCTATACAATCTGACAGTCCTGTTCATCCAATCGAATCTGGAACCATTGGTGTATTAGTGGACATCTCAAACAATATATCATATGGAAATTGATAGATAAAGTTTCTAAGCATCTTTAGGTACGTCACAGGTTAGTATTATGGTCAATTATTTGGTATCACGAGTTAATTTTACACGACAGTTATTCTAGATAGACTCGAGAATTATTTCACAAAAAGCTATTTTTTTCATTATCATCAGCTCATTATAAATGTCCCCACCCAGGGTCACGAGCTTACCCGCATAGGGGTAAAAGCCTTAGTCGTCCACGCGAACCCACTGCGGATAGACCGACTTCACAGACGACCTTAGAATCATTTCGCAGGCGTGCGCAGGTTTTCTCACGATGTTTTCCTTCACCGTAAGAGCGTAGGATATACGTACATATTATTTCGAAAATTCGATTATACATTGGCACGTGGCGGGATTCGAACCTGCACCCTCCAGATCGGAAGCAACAGTCCACGCCAAGGCGCCACAGACGCTATTTTTCCTCATAGGTAAACAGCGAAGAGATTATCAGTCGAGACGATAATTAGTAACCATAAACAGCTGTTACTAGTTTCTATGCACACCACGATCCATAAGGCTCACCGTGAATATGAAGGCTACAAACTAAGGTTAGTAACTCATTGGTTTCCGGTGATGATGTGTTAATTGTGTCACTGAGATGTTGAACAATTGAAATGTCTATCACAGCCGCCTTTTACAGTATTAACCGCAATGGCGGATCCAGGGGGAGGGTCATGGGGGTCATGACCCCCGAGCTATTTTTAAGTACTATAATAATGTACATTAACAAAATACCTTATAAGTAGTTATTAACTTGACTACGACTACGTGACCCCCTCCTGGCGCCTAATCTGGATCCGCCCTTGATTAACCGTAATAGTTGCAGTCCACTGCTGGACATAGATCCCCCTCATTTCGCGCCAGATATCCCGGTCCTCCATTATTTAGAAAAAGAACTATTATAATAACAATAAAATTGCTTACGTCATGACGGCTACAGCTAATAAAAGGAAGAAAAACACTTTGTTCTGCATTAGGTATCAGCTGTTTAAATATGGAATTTTTATATGAAACAATTGATATAATAAAATTATAAGTTAAACAAAATATAATACATATCCACTGTCATTCACACATCGCCATTTAGTCTCGAACTAAGCATTGACCCTGTAATATGGTTAAACAACGGACAAATATACTCATATTTTTTCTAAATACTTACCGATTAAACGAACAAAACTCCCAGTAAAGGTTCTCGAATGGAGACCGCGTGCCGGCAAGCGCAGCGTAGAACGGTCGCCCATAAGATGGACCTCGGATGGACAGATGACGTGAGGAAAGTTACAGATAGCTTCCCACTGGTAGGAGTGGAAGTTATTGGGGGAGGCCTATGTTCAGCAATGGACATCAAGTGGCTGATATGATAATGATGAGTATATACCTACATTTCAAACATGACCATTCACAATAAAATATTTTCTATAAGATACGTTATAGTTGTTATTTGGAATTGTTCGGATTCTGTAATCTTTAGATAGTAATATGCTTAGACTTAGATACTTTATTAGATTATAATATTATCTAACTCGATACAGATGTTGACATGTTCCTATTTGTACCTACAACGTATTTATACTACGTATCACCGATAGATCAATAAAAAGGTAGGTCAACTTATTATTTGTTACTGTGTTTATATCTCAGTAAGTACCCAGCAGACCACAGACATCAGAATATACATTAGACTGGACAAGCCGCCAAGTTTATAGGCAGTCCCAGTGTCGCAATTTCTTTTCGGTTCTTACCTGTGAAAAGTTATTATATTTCTTGGTAAATTTACTGATTCATTGCGATGATGGCATGTTACAATTGCACAGGATGGCAGTTTGGAAAAAAAACGGTAATTTCTTCTAATATTCTTGCGTCTTGACTCGTCTCACAAAGCGTAAACTAGTAGCCAGTGTATGCTCGTTGAGCTTACAGTTGTCGCACTTTAAACGCGGCTTGCTCCATCTCCTGTATTGGGAAATCTGTGCAGCAGACATATCAGTGAAAAAATATATTTAAAAAGAATAGATCCTTGTGACAAACCACGTTGTGTTTTAATTAAATATTAATTATCAATGTGTTGAAGTTAGGTATATGTTCTTTTTATTGACAGTATTTTACTCAAACTTACTACCAAAGTAGGCTAGTCCTTACAAACTATTTATAGATTACAATAAGTACAAAACGTATTGATCAATTGGAATCTAATATGACAGTTCTCAATATTCTTGATATAGCCATGTGCTCCTACGAATAATTATTCAAATCTCAGACACGTTGCAATGTTTGGCTAGACAATTATTAAACGCTAGTTGTGCCCCGCGGTATTACCCGTAGTGATGTTCTCAAATTTAGGTAGCCTATGTTTTTCCTGCCAAAATCGGGCCAGCCGTTTCAGAGATTACCCGAAATAAACAGACAGACACACATGCGTGTTGTGCTGCAGCCCGGCCACAGTAAATTTCGCAATTTGTAGATATATCCATAAAATGTTGTTTGATTGTTCTTCCTGTAGCTTTTTTTCGAACTGACTACTGCTGTTGGCCGCAGATGACGTAAAGGTCATCTTCGCTTCGCCGGGCAATTGCCGAGCGCAGATGGCTGTCAGGCTTAAAATTTACACAATGGGCCTAAGGGCGTTCCCGAACGGGACTCGAACCTCAGCTTGGGGCGTTGCGGGGGTCTTCCTGTACCCGTGTTTAGATTAATTGTACTACAAACGGTTCTGCCTAAAAAAGCATTTTTTGTGGCCGGGCCGTACAGTGTACGCTGTAGCCCGGCCACGTTGATATTTGCTGATGGAGCGCTGAGAATGCTTAGAAATGTATACTAAAGTAATGTTCCCTTCAATCAGAAACAAATGGACATTAATAATGAATTTGGCATTTTGTTTTAATGCAAAATAAAATAGTTTGTGGTACTATTACTCTAAACACGGGTACAAGTAAAACAATTAAAGATTTTTTACATATATCTTCTTATCAAGAAATTTACTGTGGCTGGGCTGCAGCACAACACGCGACAAACATTTTAAAAAATGGCATTTTTGTGTATATTTTACTATATTTTTACTACATGTAAAAACGGTTATTTCAATGTTACAAACAGACACTCCAAATATATGTATATGCATAGATTACCTAAATAAACAAGTGAACACGTTGAATCTGGGTACACATACAAAATAAATAGATTGTTATCGTTTTCGAGCCTATCTCATACTTTCAATTGCTTCAGTCAAGGTTTTCATATCAGTTGTATTTTTTAAGTAGCAGGTACAGTCACTAGTCGAAAACTAGTATTACTCGCGCGTAGGTATATGAGTATTAGCTATATTCTCATTCCATATAATCTATTTTCACATACGGCAATGCGAAAAGTAAAGTGTTCCTATGTATAATATGAATTTATTTACAAAACATATATACATAAGTATTTTCATGATGATGATCATGTTAATTAGTTGTTTCATCATCAGCTCATTAAACGTCCCCACCGAGGGTCACGAGCCTACCCGTATAGGGTGATTAGGCCTTAGTCGTCCACGCGGGCCCAGTGCGGATTGGACGACTTCACACACAACCTTCGAATCTCTTCGCAGGCGTGCATGAAGATTTCCTCACGATGTTTTCCTTCACCGTAAGAGCGTTGGATAATGCGTTGTTTAGTACCATATTATAAGCTAAATGCTGAGTTTTGGGCTAGATGGCGCTGTGTGAATGTCAGTGGATATATATATTAGTTATTATTTTTCAGCCACCTATTCGATGGACCATTGAGATAATCTAGCAATCACAATCGTCAATAGAACTCATTCGCCAAGTACTATAAAGCGCAGTATTGTTAATCATGGCCGTCCTCTAGGAAAGAGTAAATACGCTGTTTCTAGGCGGGCATGATCCATCCTCGGCCGCATCATCACTTACCATCAGGTGTGATGGCGATCAAATTACCATCTTGAGAATATTAAAAAAAAAATCTTTTATGATTTAAAAGCGAAAGTAGTATATTTTTGTGGCCAAATATATTCAGTAGGTACTCATTGACAAGTTGTTTGATAGGTACTTAGTTTCAATCACTGCCTATCAAGTACGTACTCATGTTTAGGCCTAAGGCCATGGCACTATTTAGTGTGCCACTTGAGTAATATGTAGGTATGATGCGCTGACCTGCTTTTGAATTAAGTAAACACTATTGGCTGTCTTTCACCGAGTCTCGACATTTTGATGTCATTACGTAGAATAGCGGTAATAATGTGTTCGGTTAACAATTGTGCAAGTTAAGAAACTATTACATTGTTCAGGCGTCGGATCATCATCAGCTCATTATACGTCCCATACCCAGGGGCACGAGCCTACCCGTATAGGGTGGTTAGGCCTTAGTCGTCCACGCGGGCCCAGTGTGTATTGGCCGACTACACGCACAACCTTTGAATCTCTTCGTAGGCGTGCGCAGGTTTTCTCACGATCTTTGCCTTCACCGTAAGAGCGTCGGATAACGTATCTACATATAATTTCGAAAATCCGTAAACATATTGGTACGTGGCGGGATTGGAATCTGCGCCCGACATTAACGCATTGAATGTGTGACTGGAAATACTGTCTTGGGCCTGGAAACTATTTAAGGATTGTTCTCGACTTATTTTTTAATTACGAAGTGTACAGGCCGGTCAGGACGCTCACCTGATGGTAAGTCATACGGCTGACCAACAACTGATCAACAGTGATTATTCTCCATCAATGCCGTACTGTGCCCGACACCCGCCAATTGCCCGGTAAAGCTGTCAAGGCGCCCAACAGCAGTAGTCAGTTCGAAAAATCCGAGACAACAGATGTTAGGTCTCTTATACCCGGTAATTTCACTAGCTACAGTGCCCTCATCCTGAAACAAGTGAAAAACACTTCTGTTTCACGGGACGATATCTGGTACTGCGGTACCTACCTAGACAACTCAGTCGATAACATCCGCTATTCCACATTTTATAAATTTATTCAGCTGTTAAGGGTTGTTTGTGCTCCAACTTGATCCTTTATCATTATTCAACAAACAAAAACACAATTATGTAACATAATAATTTATTTTATATACTTTTATATATCCTTAAACGTTTTCTGTACATCAACATCAAATGCCAAGAACGACATCTACTCGTATTAAAGGTACACAAGAGCACAACAGTTTCATAGACATATTTATACATAATATTAGTAGATATATAGGTATCGCACGTGACACTATATCGCTTACGACTGGATACAATGTACAAAATATTATATAATTTCTATATAATATTATAGAAATAAATAGCGACCCACAATTATATTACATTGGTCATCTTAGAAATTGCGTGTACATGAATGTTATACATATGGAGTGGGCATTTATTTACGTTAGTAAATGTAAATTCAATTGGATACTGTTGGTTATCGATATAAAACAAAAAACAGTGTTTGTTACACAATTTATAACTCAAAAATAGCTGAACCGATTTGGTTGAAAATTAGTGACGAGGTTGCTTTTAACCAGGAGACGGACATAGATTGGGGAAAACAAGTCAAATTTTTACTATTTATTATTTAAAGGCCAAATTTCGGGTTCAGCTATTTTGTGATAAAGAATGATGACAAAAACCTGCCCCGAAATTATAATGTATGGTGAATTGAAAACATTGAATCTGAGATCTTTTCATAGGCACATAAATAACAAAGTTTTCCGTCGATTCAAATTATTGTTATTAATTGCTTTAGATAATGACTATAAACTATTTAACTCCACTGATAAAAAAATGGTGACGATATTCAATCAATTCAAAAAATCTAGAATGATACAGTCTGTCCCTTTCTATACCGTACAACTTTCAAAAGTCTGAAAAGAACAAGAAACCGTTAAAATACAACGAAAAGTTCTAGCGAGAACGAAAATTGTTACCTCGATGTTTTTTCGATTTGCCTTTGTTGAATTAGTTACAATGTCTATAGAATATTAGAAAATAAATACTAAGCTGAACACATTGTGACACATACAAAAACAAAATTATTGCCAAAGTACCGATCACATTTACAATAATAAAACAACTTGTAGGACTGCAAAGATCACATTGTACGTAGGTAACTTATGTTACGAAATATATATATATTTACTTTTGTTTTGGAATGTTTATAATGGTAACTTAATTGCCTCATAATCTTTATACTTCTAACAACACAACAGAATCAAAGAAATTAATATAATTAAAATTTAAATTACAAATTGCATATTATGTATTATTTAAAAAAATTAAAGAGTTACTAAGTTTATTTTCAGATACTTTACAATGAAGGTTTTTTTTCAAAACCGCGTTAGTCCCGCGTGAAAATTGATAATTCATCCCCTAGTCCTGCTGTGTGTGTAGGCCTAAGCCCTACACTGGAACTTTACCCATTGAACGCCGGGATTCCAGACACAAAAGAAAATCTATTGTGTCTGGCGTCTTAAGGCGTCATTGGCGGTCAAAAGGTTAAAAGCTGATTTATTTATTTTTATACTAAAATAGCACCTTCACTGGTGTAAGAAAGAGTTATTTCACGGAGACAATTTACTCAATAATAAAAGATTTATTTTAATAAAACATATCTGCTGACTTAATATTATTATTTTTAGAAATATTTATTTCTCGAAGTCACACTCTGATCAATAATTACCAGTTTCATTGTTTTCTAACAGTGACCTTCAAAGTCCTATCAGTTTTACAAAAACACATCGTTCAATAAATATATAATAACAACAAATCGTTTGGTGTAATGTACATACAAAAATAATTCACATATATACATCGTTGAAATCATAAGACACAGGCCATTAGCAACTACGTATTGATTTGGAAAAAAAAATACAACGGTACATTTTCAGATCAAATAATATTAAAAAAAATATATATATAAATAAATATGTTATATATACAAATATATATATTTGACCATAAAAATATATGTTCAGATTCAGATCAAATATTATTATTTACCATATTTATACTAATTCATGGCTTTCTGAAAGAAGAAGATAGCTTACTTTTCGTATTACAATATCCAGCTAATTAAACCATAATTGCATTCAATATTGTAGAAGCTAAAACCCGTTATTTACCTAAAATAATAACACCGTTGCCTCTAGCACAAACTAAAATTATACTATAATGACCAGTCACCAACAATCACCCAAAAAACTAAAATTTAATGGTGCCTCTTTGTTAATAAATTTCAGTAAAACTCACCTAAAATTTACAGGTTAGTTCCTTTTCATTAAACAATACCACGGTTAAACATATTTGACCTCACCAAAATCATTGATAAATTAATAAAAAGACAAAGCTTTGTAAATTATTTTTCTTGATGTCTTATACACTTGCGAATACCGCTAGGTGGCGCGTTTAGACGTAAAATGCACCATCACGCGTTAAATGTGTTTTTTTACATTTGGTTATACATATTTTTTTTTTCGAAGAAAAAATGAAGTTTTCCAAAATGAAAGTTTTTATAAAAATTAATTTGGTTTTAGAATTAACTGGAACATAACTTATTAAGATAATACATTATTTAGCTGTCGCTAAAAACGACTATCAACAATTAACCGCACGCGCTAACATTTTACTAACTTTCCGTTTGAAACATACGAATTGTTTAGTTGAAGTTTCATTTTACAAGATTTAATTCATATTTCAAAGTCAACCTTATAATAACAACCTCGGCATCAACATACCATATCCATCAAATTCACACTCCATGGTTCAACAAAATCACTAACTACACACTACAGATACATGGCAAGTACGCAATTTAAATTACTTTGCATTTTCAAAATTGAACGTCAAAACATCGCCTTATTACAGCACAATAACGTTCACTTTCCAATAAACTTGAAAATTTCAAAATCGTCTTAAACAGGAAAACATACCTTCCAACTGAAGCGTTGATATGACAAGTCACCAAACAATTAACAATGAAATAGGTAACATTTATGGTAATAATATAATAACATGAACAGACACGTCTTTATGGTTTCTGATAAGCAGAAAACTACTAAGGAAGTTTTGGAATTTTAATATTACGTAAAGAAATTGTCATTGTTAGAGCGTCGGTGGCGCAATGGTGTGGGCTGTTGCCCTTCTACCGGGAGCGAGCGATGTGTTTATGAACCAAATTGTGCCGCGGACACTTTTTGAGTGAGATTTTGCGTCTAGATAGTTTATTGTTAATCTAAGACTCAACTACGGACGTAATATTCCACTGACGTAACTGACGTACTTTTCCTTATTTTACAAGATACTATTGTCTTGGGTAATTTAAGATTACGCTCCTCTTTTCCTACGATGAATATGTCATTTTAGCACAAACAACAATAGAAATAACTTTGAAACTTTTTTTGTAAATACATACATATTATACATAGAAAACACCCAGACCACTACATACACACATGTTCATGAACACAAATGTTTGTACTGCCCGGGGATCGAACACGGAACCCTTAGTGTTGCAGTCGACGTCTCAAACGCTACACCAAAGGGTCGTCATAAGTAGTAAATGCTGCAGGAAAATATTAATTCAAATTGTGTCTTGCGCTCGTTGCTTGCGTTTTTCTACGAAATCACTTAGGGTCAGCGTGGATTTAGTTTAAACCACAACAGCATATCATACGTATGTAGGATCAAGTGATGAGCGTGGATGACCAATAACAAATTAAAATTGAAAATTTCGTGCACCGAATAAACAATTTTCTTTCTTTCTTTCTTAAATATTTAATAGTTACTTACATCAAAACAAATCCTCCTTACTAATATGCTAAATAACTTCTCGAAAATTTAATAATTCCGCTACATATGAGTTCCTACAATTGGATATTAGATGACAGATTACATCAGAGATGGAATGAAAATCTAAACAGCACTCGTAATACCCTGGCCGAACTCGATAGTAATCTTAGCGAAGTGATAAATTTCAACACACTTCCCCGCGTTCAACAGGCATACCCAAACACAACATGAGCTCTAGAAAGTTCTACATCATTCCAAGGCGAATTTAGACATATTTATTCAGTCGGCAAACTCTTGCACACACAGTTAATTCATTAGGTCTTATACGAATATGTACCATAGGTTGATAGCAGTACGTACTTATTCTATAGACAGTCATGTTTAAAACAATCGTTTAGCCCATACATACGATGTACATAATCAATTCGGTGGAAATTAGTAACAACGAAATGTCTTTGAATTTTCCCCTCCAATCTATTGTTCTGGAAATGTGTTTAGATTCGAGATCCACTTTCGTAAATATAGGTATTATTACATTATTTTACGTAAAAATAAATAATAACTAAGGATAAAATTTTGAGGGTATATATTATTTAATATAAATTTAATACTTAGATAATTGTATCACAGGATTTACCTGGAAATATTAAACGTAATATAATTTTCAAAAAATATATTTACGCCGATTGGTAAAATACATTTACCTCAAGATATTAAAAACATTAAACTTTTGAAAAAGGCATATAAAATCGACCGAAGTTTTAATTTAAACACGTCTACATTTCGGTATACGTTCACTACGTGTGGAAGTTTTAAAAGGTTTTGTATTAAATACGTTCAACTAACTTGACGACGCATTTGGAGTACAAACGCCATTTTAGTAAGTGGTATACAAGTGTATTTTAGTAGTAATCGATTGATTAATTAGGTTATAACCTTTTGACCGCCAACGTCGTCTTATACACGACAAGCCACTTGCGTGCCCTGTTACGCCAACGTCATCTATACGTGACAAAAACGGGCCATTAATAATGTGAAATAAACGTGTTGAAAATCGATTAGTGGTTACTATATTTTTCGTAGGTATTTTTATTTATTTAGTGCTGTGGCGCATATACATGCCCTAACGCATTGCCTGAAGGCAGGGCAATGCGTTATATAGAGTAGCGTTTCAAAAGGTTAAAATACTTATGGTACTAGATAGCGTATTGAGTGTTATATAATAAAATAATAAAAAAATCTTCTTAAAATGGTCAACAATCACATGTACACATCCTCACATAATATTGACTGGTTTTTTTTTGTCATTTTTAACCCTAATAATAATATGATATATCTTATATTTAGCATATTATTCAAATATGTCATGAATAGTTTAAAAAGAAATTATAATTATTTCAAAAACTTCTTTAAACCTTCCTGCTAGCTACCAATGGTATTGTAATCAGAAATTCAGCAAATATATAACACAATTGTAGGGCACTATCATTGCTTTCAAGTATTAATAAAGTTAGTTAAACACATTTAATACGACACAAATATTGTCGATAACTATAAGGGTAACACGTTTTCACGAACATTTAAAAACCTATTTACATTAAATTACATTTGAGATACGCTTGTATTGTGTGATTTGGCAGTGAACGCTACACGTGGTTTGACATAAAATATATTATATATTTTAACAATGACAACAATATTTACTATGTATTTACACTCTGTGTTGTATTTTATATCTTATACAAGATCCAGACGTTAA
This sequence comes from Leucinodes orbonalis, assembly GCA_019425675.1. Taxonomy (NCBI): domain Eukaryota; kingdom Metazoa; phylum Arthropoda; class Insecta; order Lepidoptera; family Crambidae; genus Leucinodes; species Leucinodes orbonalis. The sequence continues at coordinate 92,823 of PQWD01004069.1, forward strand.
ATAATTATACCATTTTCAGAAACATTCATTACTACATTTTGGAGGAACGGTTATATTTTAATTGATTTTATTATAACTCCTAGTCATTTCTATCCAAATTTAGGACCCAACAGTGTCTTCAATGCACTCCTCTTTAAAATAATTGCCAGAAAATAAAGTTGTAGGCTTGTGTTTTGTTTTACCTTTCAAATGAGAAATTTGCGTATTTTCTCATTTGAAAGGTTGATATTTAATATCTGTACAGTATATACTATATTTCATCAATATTGAATCACTAAGAATATAGTTAATTTTACCAATATGACTGGTATTTGGTCGGAAAAATGATAAATATTTTTTACCAATGTCAGAAGTTTATAAAGTAAAACTTTGTCAATATCCCTCCATATTACTTTGCATTCGTTTAACAAACCGCTAGTGGTCGGTGTGCTTCAAGCTGTGAAACTGGATTTGGACTTCCTAAGTCATGATGTGGTGAACTGGACTGTCCGGATTACGTCTAGGTCTTCCGTAGAACTGAAGTTCTGTCGAGAATAAATAGAAAATGAAAACTAATCACAATTATGGTCTTAAAGTCTAAGATAAACAATAAAGAAGAAGAAGAAAAAATCTATTTATTGAAACGGAATTAAAATTAAGATAGAAATAAGTTTACAAGTGTTAAAATTATCAAAATCACGTAATTTCAAGGGGTTCGCAAACTAAGCAAAGCCTGTATCTTGGGAAACCAATTTCCAATGGATTACAAAATTTTATCGAATAAATTAAGTAAATTGATCATAATAAAATTAAGTAGTGTGCGAGTCTGTGAGTATATGTAGGTATGTTAATCTGTATGAGTTATTTTCAGTTAAAAAAAAACACAAGCATACTTTTATGTCATGACATGTAGCGAGCGATGTGTTTATGAATGAAGATTGTTCGTACTTGAACGCTCCCTTGCCCCATAACATCAGTTGCTTTGTTTATAAGTTTAGGTACCTACTTATGAAATAGAAAAATAGTGAAATGTATTTACCGTAACTAATAATGTGGGCTTAATGCGAATTAGCTACCAAATTAAGATAGGCTTATATGCCCATTACAAGGAAAACATAGCGAGGAAACCTGCGCACGCCTGCAAAGAGATTTAAAGGTTGTGCGTGAAGTCGTCCAACCCGCACTGGGCCCGCGTGGACGACTAAGGTCTGCACACCTAATACGGGTAGGCTCGTGCCCCTCGGTGGGGACGTGTAATGAGCTGATGATTTATGAAGCACGTTTACCTGTCTCAAAGCGGCGGCAACGGCGCCAGCTGATGTGGCAGCAGTCGCAATGCCGCCGCGCACGCGTCCGCCGCCGCACAGGCGTCTCCCCGCGCGCCCAGCACCAGCGCCAGCCGTCTCCACGTATCAGCTCGTTGGGGAGCCAGAGCCGCAGCTTCTCGGAGGGACTTCTCCGCCAGCCGCAGCCAACCTAGGTTGTAGTATGCCGCTCCTATAGGTAAAGAACAAAAATATGTAGTATTTCTACCGACTGCCTAAGTTTTTAAACTATTAAACGCCGGAAATCTAGACACGATAGAAAAATATTGTCTGGCGGCTTAATGCACCCTTGTCGGTCAAAGGGTTAATAGCTGCTTCTGTTGTCTAGTACGAATCCTTATTGGACCTCGTGGTACGGCCCATTCTCTCCATAACAATGCTGTACGAGAAAGCCTGTGTGGCTGATGATATATAGTACGCTAGGTGTTAGGTTTTAGATCAGAAAATCATGGGTTCAAATCCCACAAGAAGATAGCTTTACACGCGTCTCCTCTAGCACCTAACACTAGAGCCAGCCGTCTCCACGTATCAGCTCGTTGGGGGGCTAGAGCAGCAGCTTCTTTAAGGGACTTTTCCGCCAGCCGCAGCCAACCTAGGTTGTAGTACGTACTATGGAGACCAAAAGTGTCTTATGATTTTTATTTACTGCATCCGTTGAATAGTAGGAATATAATAAAAGATAATACCTAAATTGAATTGAGGTCCATATCTATAATTAACACTTAAAATTGTTTTTTTATTCAACAGGAGGCAAACGAGCATACGGTTCACCTGATGGTCAATGACACCGCCGCCCATGGACATTTGCAAGGACCCAGATATGCGTTGGCGGCCCTTTAAAAGTGTTTGTGTAGCAGTAGTCTAGTGTACCCACAAAACTAGCAGCAGTCTAATTATTTTGAAGGACGCCAGGTCATATCGCTCCGGAAATGCTTCCTGTGGAAGTTCATTCCACAGTTTTGTCGTACGTAGCAGAAAATGACGACAGAATCGAACTGTGGATGACCTCAAATCATCCAGGTGGTGAGGATGAAATTTGGAGTTCCTCTGAGATGTACGGTGGTGGAACTCAGCCGCAGGAATAAGCCCGAACCGCTCATCTGAGCACTCTTCATGATACGGTTTTTTTATTGTTAGTCGTATTGATTAAAGACGCAGGTATCCTGTTGGTTTGCTGAATCAAAGTTATTAAGATAATTATAAACTCACCTAACTGTACCATACTGTCAAGGTGCGTGGGATGTATGGCCAAAGCGTTTTGGAAACATTGCCTCGCTTCCTCCCATTCCAGACTAGCTGCATGGACGCAACCTCGCTGTAACATAAATAAATATCCACTGACATTCACACAGCGCCATCTAGCCCCAAGTTAAGCGTGAAGCATGTATTATGGGTACTAAACAACGGATAAACATACTTATATACATGTTTTTTTGTAAATACATACATATTATACAATGAAAACACCCAGACCATTATAAACAGACATGTTCATGCCCACAATAGTTTGTACTGCCCGGGGAACCCGGAACCCTTGGTGTTGCAGTCGACGTCTCAACCGCAACACCAAATGGGTCGTAGCAATCAAATAGACTTTCTATCATGTCTGGAATTCTAGCATTTTATTTTATTTTATTTTATTTGGGATAACAAACAGCTCACAATGAATCCTTAAAACTAATATTACATACATTTGTGTTTATTATTGTGATGCCCACACGGTTATTCTCAGATTATTAAAAAGTGGTACTCAATTCTTTGTTATCGAGAATGTAATTATAATTTATAATTTAGTGGGCCTATTAGGTATTGAAAAAATTAACAGTAGTATTCTAACATCTAAAAAAGCATTCAAAGGTTAATTTACAATAATCCAACAAAGTGTTATACATCCTGATTCTCACGTACGAGTATATAAGATATGTAAATCTTACAAAGAAATAATTATTTAATCAATTTTTTACAATAAATAAGCATTAAATTGACTTACCGTATATAAAACTAAATGACTATAGGTGTTAACGCCGCCGCTTCACTGACGCAACCAGCTGCTGAACTTACTCTGCCTAACCTGAAATAAATTATCTAATTTTAATATAAATTAAACAATTTTCACTGTAGGTATGTTAAATTCAAATTTAATATTAAAATTATCAAGTATAATATACAAAAACAATTTATATAATGCTTTTCTATACCATACTTCAAACAATAAAACACAATCGGGATAGCAATATGCTAGTAGCGGCCACGAAATGGTCGTCAAATGCGTCAGCAGTAGTCACATAGTAGGCCAGTGAAGCCACGAAACAGCGTTCGACAGGGTGTAGGACTGTGGGACAGATTTCGTTACGAAGCGAATAAGGGGGGCCACAAAACTGACGTTATCAGGGACAGACTTCGGCAAGCAGCGGCGCTGTGGGGCCACAAAACTGACGTTATCAGACAGATTCTAAGCAGTGCGCAGTGGGCCACAAAACTAGCAGCAGTCTATTGGGGCTACAAAACTAGCATAGTCTAATAGGCCACAAAACTAGCAGCAGTCTAGTGGAGCCACAAAACTAGCAGCAGTCTAGTGGGGCCACAAAACTAGCAGCAGTCTAGTGGGGCCACAAAACCAGCAGCAGTCTAGTGGAGCAACAAAAGTAGCAGCAGTCTAGTGGGCCACGAAACTGTCGTCACATGAAACAGAGATTCGCAAGCTTAAGTCAACTAGCAGCAGTCAAATGGGGCCACAAAACTAGCAGCAGTCTAGTGGGGCCACAAAACTATTATCACCAGGGAGTAAAGCCAACTAGCAGCAGATCAGTGGGCCACGTAACGAGCGTTACCTGAGACAGAGATCGGCGAGCAGTAGCCAGGCTGTGGCGCGGGCGGGGCCCGGGCCTCGGTCCGTCGCCTGATGCTGCTTCTAGAGCACGTTCTGCTACATACTCCCGCACTCTCTGCTCGGATCTCACTGTTGACACAAGGTAATTTGCACTCTATACTTATCGGAATTGGAGTAATTATACAACAGATTTCGTTATATTTTAAACCTTATGAACACGGCCATTTGCACCAATACGACACTGTGGTACAAATTTGGTATTCCGGTAGAACTTTAATGTTTACCTCTACTTTACCTTGTCGATTTCAAATACATGTCGATTTAATGCATCGATGTATTTTGAATATTATAATAATAATAATAATAATTAATAATAATAAACATTATTGTAAGACACAGGTGTAAAAATTTTACAGTTGGTAAGCTCATGTGAAATAATGTTACACTATGTCTTGCCAATATGAGCGTACAAATTTTAAATTCAATTGAAATTATAGGATGTGCCCGATACAACATTACATTTACATTTCATAAATATTATATCACATAAAAAAATATTTATGTTGACTTATTGTACACAAGTATAATCAACTAATAGTCAAAGAGTTTATAAAATAATGTCTATTACAAGTGTTATTCATTATGTCAAATAGTTAATAAAATTAATACCAAATCCTAATATAAAATGTCAAATTAATAGTATTATAATATTAAAAATTATCAAGAATACATTTACAGCATAACAACACTCATACACACATTATAATTGGTCTGTTAAAAACTCCCTTACAGTGTAGTATGTTTCCTTGTTAGTAAGCTAGGAGTTCCTTACGAAACAAGTTGCCATTCTTGTCTTTAAATCTGTGGGCAATTATTATAAATTTGGGGCCATGCAGAAATTCCATTGGATTTAAGGCAGTGCTTGTAACGGGGCTTTTAACTTGTTCCCATACGTTGCTTTTCTTCAGCTGGGCCATCAGATATATAGGAACGATGTCGGATTATTCTAATAGTAGTAGTAAAACACTTTATTGCCCACAAGTACACAAAAAAAACAGTAACATTAACAATACTGTGGGCAAAAGCGGCCTTATCGCTGCAGTATCATTCCAGGCAACCTTTGGGTAAGAACAAAACCGGAAAATAGAGGTAGTGCACAAGCAAAACTTAACAAAAACAATCAAAAGCATACATACATACATATACATAAATACAACAATAAAATATCACATATATAAATAAATATATACACATATGAATATAACATATAAATAATAACACCATTATTATAGTAAATAACGAAGTTAAACATATAATTTATATATATATATATTATATAAATTATATGTTTACAATCATTCTTGCTTTTGATTTGCACATTTAACTCATTTTTCACAATTTCAAAAGTATTTCCTCTCATGAAGGTGTCTGGAAGAGATTGCAGTGGGTCCCCATATTGCGCTTTGCAGGAAGCTTAGTTCCGCTGCATATGCTTAAGGAAGATAAGAAAGTCTCACTGATATTGAGACTGCAAGACTTTGTATTTTAGCTATTTTCACAGCGTGAGTCTTATGGTCTACTTTTGGGGGCTGCTGTGATCTACAAACAATTTTGATTGCAGAAACGA